>JAOWAT010023683.1:0-12184 GCA_028571025.1 Longipedia americana | reverse complement strand
TGTATGCCTCAAATAATTGAATGGTCACCTGCTTCAAAAATTGAAAAATTTTCTGAAATCGCGGAAATCCGCTGGGATGCCTCATATGTCTGTCTGTATATGATGGTATTGCAAATATTTTGTCTCTGAAAATATAGTACCTTTGTATCATGTTTTGTTTGGGGAATTGTAGTCTTCTTTTTTGGTTTTTCCTTTTGAACTTCCTTGACTTTTTGTTCTACGGGTGTTTGTGTCTCAGAGATATGTTCAGATGTGTCCATTTCATCTGTTTCATATTTGCTGGGGGTTGTTTTAAAAGGTTCTGGTTTTTCTGTAGTTTCTGTATCTGATTTCTCCTAGGAATGTATAATGCTAAAGGTTTACACTTACGCGAACATTCAATGTTGTTATTATATAATCATTGAGCAAGAAAATGATCTAGAAATGTTTCCAAAAATATAAATTTTACTTCATAGGGAAAATTGTGTTTTCAAGAGTTTTTGTTAAGCCTACTCAGAATATGGAAAATTGCTGAAAATGATGAGAAATTTTGAAAGCTTTTAATGATTGCCAATTTTGTATTCAAAATTTCTCAGTCTTGAGAATCCAATGGTTGCTTTAACTATATAAAGAATTGGATTCTCATACTGAAACCTCCTGTACAAATTGTCAGAAAACTCTTATTACTAACTATCAAAATAGGATTTCTATACCTTTTTGGCAATTTTCTGATCAGCTTTTTTACTTTTGTGTGTTGCTGATTTATCAATTGTTTTTTCATCATCCAAAGATCCCCTAAGTTCTGCTAGTGGTGGTTTTTCAGAATCTGGGACCAAGGGCATGGCTTCTGGTCCAGTAGACTCTGGTAAAGTTGTTTCATCTTGTGTTTGTGTTTCCTTGAAATAATTTCATTGAACATTTAATTCAATTCAAAGACCATGCAAACTGTTTTTATCTTTAAATAAATACTTTAAATATGAAAGTAGGCTGTTTCATAAGATTTGAAAAAATCTTGGCTACCGGCTCATTTTAAAGAATTTTTGCCACAATTCCAAATATGGTCTTATTTTTTCATTGTCATGTTTTCTAAGGACTGTGCAACAAGCCATCAAAGTTTACTTCATAAAATTGCCTTGTATTAAGTGAAAAAAAAAGCTTGTACTGAAGTAAATTTCAAAGGCTTGGTGATTGGTACTTGTATGAAGTGAGTTGGAAAAAATAAGATCAAATTTGGAATCAGAATGAAAAAATCTTTAAAATGAAATGAGCTAGTGGCCAGAATTTCTGAGGACAATTTTTTTTTTGTGAAACAGCCTAATGAAAGAAAAACTGCTGAGTTTTGTAAAAATTGACCTAATCTAAGAATTAGAAATTGAGATGAAAATTGACAATAATACCTCTTTTTTAGCTTTCTTTTTCTTCTTAACTTCTTTCTCAGGTACAATAGAATCCTTTATAGATTCAGTTGTTTGCTTTGCATCATTACTAACCATATATGGTATAGTTGTATCTGTATCTGTATCTGATGGTATCTTTTCAGGGTCTTGCTTGTTTATTGGCACAGTCTGAAATATTTTGTCAATTATGATATATTGAATGGATATTCATTAATTTTTAAAAAAAAATAAAATAAAAAAAATAAAAATTCAATGAAGATTTTATTACTTAAAGCTCCCAATGTTACTGTAAAAATTATCTCCTTAATCATGGCAAACCATTTTGCCTCAATCAGAATAATCCATATCCATCCTAGATAATAGATATGTTGTTTTCTCGGAGCTTTATTTCACTTCACGTATTTATAATTCAATTTAAGAAAGCAAACTTTTAGGAATTAAAATATTTCATAAAATTGATTCCAAATATGGTTAAATACTTTGAAATTTAATGAATAAATATTTTTTACCTCTTTTGTAAGTTTCTTTTTCTTTTCTGTGTTGTTTGCAGATGTAATTGAGTCTAGTACTGGTTCAGAAATTTGTTCATCTTTGTTGGCTATATCTGTGACGGATGTATCTGTATCTGAATGTATCTCTTTGGGAACTTTGTCTGTATCTGGCTGTTTTGGGATAATTGACTTAGACTGAAAATTTCATAGGGGAAATGTTGTGAGAAGGTGTAAGCAATGTATAAATGTTAGTAAATATTTAAGGTGTTGATGGTACTTTTACCTGTTCCAATTTCTTCTTCTGCTTGACAGTTTTTTGTTTTTTCTTATCATTTTGTTCTGCAAGCCTGTCTCCTGATTCATGTGTGTCAATGATTTTAGTTGTGTCATCTGTTGTGATTGTGTCTGAACCCTTAGTTGTATCATCTGGTTCTTTATCGCTTGTCAAGTCTTCTGGTTTGTCATCAATGGGTTGTGTTATAGTGAGCTCAGATATGTTTTCTGTTATGATATCAGTTTGTATTTCATCTGGTTCCCTCTGAGGCTGAAATTTTTAGTTATAACATTATTTTGGTGTTATTTACTGTTTAGTTTTGAACAAGAAGAACTTTTACTGCCTTAAAATTTGTTTAAATTGTATGTTGATTGTTTTCAAATACTTGGGGGGGGGAACCACTGTTTTAAGTTTCTTGAAAAATAGATTGTGTAATGAGTATAAAGAAAGTGGAAAATGAAGAAAACTAAGCATTATTACTTTAATTTAGAAAGGAGACCAATAAAATTGATTAACTTATTCTATCCTTTCAATGGGAAATCTGAGATAATATTGAAACCTTGAATGTTATACCATTCTGTTGTTTTCATGCACATATTTTGCTTAAAACCCCAAAAGCCTAGATTGCATGCAATTTTTTTATAAAATTGTTAGTGTAAATGCGTAATGATGCTTGAAATGAAATAACATCTATGTGGTAACCAGATAAATAGGAAAATTGTAACTTATATACTTTGAGAGATTAGAAGTGAACTTTTATCATAAATATGATCATTCATTAAAGGAAAAATTACATCTGAAAGCTTCCATTTTTGTCACATTTTTGACCCAACTTCATTTCACTGTTAAAAAGTAACAAAAGGATTTTTTATCTGATTAAAATATACTACACAAAAGTATGTGAACATGTATGTCTCAAAATTATGTATGAAGTGAATGTGGTATCATGCCAGTAAGGAGTTTACACATACAATTAAAGAACGATGTAAACATAAATTCAATTCATTTAGAACATTTTCTTTAAAGTGAATACCATCAGTTCATTTTAGTCAGCTGGCATAAAGAGGAATGTCAAAATGATGAAATTGAATCTACTTTTACTTTATCCTTGAACAGTTACTGTTAATAATAATTGTGCAATAATTAATTAAGATGTTATATACATTGGCTGACACTAATTGAATTGTCTGGATTATAAGTCCTTGAGCATGTGAGAATGTGAATATTCATTAAGTCTGCTGATCATGCATTCCAGTTGTTTTGATGAAGTTCATGCTATTTATCCATATGAACTCATTTACTTACAACTTCTATTACATCAACTTCGGTTACATTTGCCAATTTATCAGTAACCAAACCTTCCTTGTGTGATTTTGGATATTTTTGTTCATCTTGTTGAGTTTGTTCTAAATCTTCTAAAGGCTGAGAAATTTCAACATTTATTGAATGAAGGCTTTCTTTTAAATTTGAATTTTGATTATGCTCTTGTTTTTTCTCAGGTTTCAAAATCAGTTCTTCCTCACAAACATTCCTTGTTTTAATATTTACATTGTCCAATTCTTGGTCAAAATTTTCATCTGTTATTTTCATTTGATCTGATTCTTTCAAGCCTTTAATGTCAAGAGGAACTGATGCATCACTTGTTTGAGTGCTTTCAATGCCAACAGATGCCAACACATCAGGCATTCCGTCTGAGGATCTTAGTGGTATTTCCTCATCATTTGGTTTCATTTGGACAGTTTCTTCAACAGTACGGGTTTTTGAAATGTCCATTGTATTTAATTCACTTATTTTGCTGTCTTTTGATTTTCCTGGCATTGGTTGTTTACTCTCTTTTAGCTGGTTGGTAGATTCAACTGTTTGAGTGCCTTCTATGTCAATACAAGACAATGGCTCAGTTAATATACCTTCTTTAGCTTGACTTTTGATGGACTCTGAATCTTCAAGAATTGTGCTTGTTTTTACGTTAATGGTGGTTAAGGTATTTGGTTCTATGGACTCTCTTGGTTTTTTAAGATTAGTTTCAAAAAAACTTTTTAATTCTTCTGAACCTTCATATACATTTGTAGTTTGAATATCAACATGAACCATGCCTTCAGATGTTGAATATTTGCTTTTCTTTTCTTCAAGAAGTGACTTTTCATTGAGGTCTGAAGCATTTTCAAAAGCTTGATTTTGTTGAACTGACATTTGACTGAAATTAGTAGAAGTTTTTGTGTCTGCCTTTTCAGTTTCTGGTATCATCACATCAGACATCTCTCCATGCATTAGACATAGTTCTTGTTTTTCTGTAAGACTAATCTTATTTGTTTGCTCATCTACACTTCCAGGTAGTTGATTCAGTTTTTCCATTGGAAGTTCACATTGTTTTTGAATCTCTAAGAATGCTTCATAGCTATCTGGTTTTTCTACTGATATCTGTGTTGTAGACTGTATATGCACAGAATCAATATTTAATCCATGACTTTCCTCATTCAATTTCATATCATTCATTGCTTCTAGGGGAAGAATTGTTTCTACGATTAGCTGAGTAAAATCCTCTGGAATAGTAGTGGTTCCTTTCTCTTCTTGCTTGATAAATGTCTTTATTGTTTCCTGGGTATTCTCCAAGGGCTGGGTTGATCCAATTTCTATTTGGGTAATTTCAACTTCATCTGAAATATCTGGATGTTCTGAAGGAATATCTTCTTCACTGTCAATTTTTTTCAAATTTTCTAAAACTTGATCACTGATGATAGTAAGTTGTGAAGAATCTTCAATCTCTAAAGATTTCTTTGTTGTTTTGGTGATTGGTTGTTGTACATCAAAATATGATGTTTCTTCAAGAATATCTGATGTTTTTATGCCAATATCATGTCCTATTTCTGCATTGATATTTGTTGTTGTTTCTGTCTCAGGAAAAGTAGTATCAAATTCCTTTGAATCTTCCAATATTTCATTGTATTGAATTGAAATGGAAGTGTCTTCTTCAGTAATATGACTCTGTGTTTTAGTTGGCTGTAGGTCATCGTTAGTTCTCCTATGAACTGTATCTTCACATAGAATGGTTTCTTCCTGAACATATTGTGATATATTAAGTTCTGAATCAATTTTAGAGGAAACTTCATTTGGTCTGATATTTTTTTTCATTTCAGTTGATTCTTCAACTGGTTCATTTTGTTCAATAGTAACCATTGTTGTCTCATGAACATGTACTGATTCTGGGGGATCAATAGGTGTCTTTTTACTTGGCTCCAATGATTCAGCTTCTTCAATTGCTAGGACATATTGCTCTTGTATTTCAGAAATGGATTCAGGAGTCAATTTTGTTTTTATTTCAATAATGTCAGCCTTCGGAAGGAGTGTCTCTGTTGTTTCAATGATTACTTGTGTGGTTGGTTCTTGTTGCTATAAGGGAATTATTGGGTAGTGTAAAAGTTAATTTTACAAGAAGTGTTTTAAAAGTGTAGTATACAGTATACTTTAAATCGTAATAACATATGCAGCACCAAGTATTCTTAAAGTTAGTAGATACCTTTAATATGGAAAAATAATCTAAAGAATACATAAAATGTTTTAGGTAGGAAGATTTGTTTGTTTTTAAAAGTATAAAAAATATGGTTTTGAAAAATGGAAGTGTATTGTATTAAGTGTGTCTAAAATATTTATAAGGGTAGAATGATTGTAGGTGTTTAAAAAAGTGTTTTAAAATTACCTCTTTTGTTGGTTCTTTTTGTTTAGTCTTTTTTGAAATCTTCTTTTTGATTTGAATGTTTTCCTCCTGTTTAGTTTCAATTGGCTGTATAATAGTTCCTGACCCCTGTAAGTTTGAAGAATGAGAAATAAAAATTGTTGTAATCTTTTTAATACTGTTAATATGATCAAGTTAATTTTTTTCAGAAACATAGATAGTGAGGTTCAGCAAGAATAAGAAAATCTAAGATTTTTTTGTTTTAGAGCACATTTTCTTCAAACTTTTGATGGGGTTTGCCAAAAATAATTCAAGAAGTCTGATTTGACATTACTGTGTCTCTGACAGGAAAGATGCCTAGTTATCTGGAGATAAATATGATAATCTGACAGATGAGACAAGAAATTTACCTCATCTTCTGGATATGCTGTTTCTTTAGTTTTCTTTTTTACAACTTTTGTTTCCCTTTGCTCTGTATCTATTTCCTCTGTTTCCCCAAGGGTTGGTGTTTCTGTTTGTATTTCTGGTTCTGGTTCAGGTATGATAATGTCTGGCTCGATTCTTTCTTCCAAGTCAGAATCTGTCTGTGATGGAATTTCTTCAATAGGTTTGTCATGTTCTTCAATGGGACTTTTCTGAAAGGGTTGGAATAGATTTGTCTTTGTGTTTTGTGGTTTGTGATTTATATAATCAGTGGCAATACATGATTAAGGAGGTATAATGTGAAAGATGAAGTGCATTGGGTATGAGGGAGGATAGCTACAATAAAAGACATCAAAATATTCTTTACAAGGGGGAACGTTTTTTAGGAATTCTAGAAATAGATTTTCTTCAAATTTTTAGAGAATTATTTTTTCATCACCCTTTGCCCTCATTTGAGTTTCAAAAAAATTACTTCATAAAGAAAAGTTTTATTTCATACATTGAAAAAGGTAAACAAACCAAAATTTTCAGAATATTATGAAGTAATTTTTTTCTTTATGAACTAAATTTTGTCTAAAATTCAAATGGGGGACAAAGGGTGATGAAAAAATAATTCCCTGAAATTTTCAAGAAAATCCATTTCTAGAATTCGTCAAAAAACGCTCCCCTTTTTATTGTTATGCCAATGAATGTATCGATGTCTTTCAATGTAAAATGGGTTTTTTGTTATTCATTTAAGAAATATAAAAACGAAGATTATTAAATGGTGCATTTACTTGACAAATGTTAAAAAAGAGTAGGTCAAGAGGTTTTCTTAAAAAATCATGTAAAATTTTAAAATCATCATTTGTAATAATAAATCTGTCAAATTTCCTATTTTAGCCTGTATTGTAGAGTATGTCCCACTCAGTAGGCCTGATTTTTTCAATATTCACATTCTTCATCAATTTTTCATCGTTTAGTTATGCAAATTTTTCATCAGGTAGCTCACTATTTGCGTCACTTTGCAGTAAAAATAAAAAACAATGAATTTTAATTGTAAAAGAGAAATACATTTGAATTTGATTGGTTGAGAAGAAGCTCTTAACTCATGGCTTTCATGTCATTGTAAGTAGTACAATTATGACCATGCTGGAAAGCCATTATATTTCACTGGCTCTACTCAGTGGACATACATAAAAATTATATATGCCTATTTGGAAATGAAAGCTATTTAACACATGTCTTTTTGTTCTATTCTTTACCTCTTTACTTTCTTCAGTTGTGGGTTTTTCTATATCTGGTTTCTTAATAATTTTCTTTTTCTTTACAGTTTTAACTGAGGATACAGTTTCCTCTTCCATTGTAGGACCAGTGTCTTCTTGTGGTGTCTAAAAATTTGTAAATGGTGATTATGTTAAGTCAGGTATAAAAAGGAAATGTTTCAAAGAATATGGTAATTTTAAGGTACAGAGGGTTCAAGATTTATGAATATTTAATTTGAAGATGTTTAAAATTCATGGACATGGGTGGGTTGCCTGTGTGTATTACCCCTTTTAAGAGTGTTTCACAATCTATTTTCTAGATGTATAGATCAAATTTTAGCATCCAAAATGTGATCATAAATCATGAACCTGTTATATTCCAATGTGTACCTGTTCCTTGGATTCACTTGGTTCTTTTGGTTTTGTGACCTTCTTGACAACTTTGTGAACCTTTTTAGTCTCAATTGTTTCTGTATCTCCTGTTTCTTCAGGTACCTCTTGTGGAGGTATTGTGTCTTCTTCCACAGTTGGACCAGTGTCTTCATGGGGTGTCTAAAATGTGTTATTGTTGATTATGTATAAAACCAGGATTGAAAAAATGTAGAAAGTAAAGATATGAAGCAATAATGTAATCAGAAAAGTACATTATATTATTTTAGTGAAGGATAAGAGTGTACAAGATTTGTTGATACTTTATGTAGGGATATTTAAAATTTATTGAACTGAGTGGTGTGTCCTGTGCCCTTTAGGCATTTTAGACAAAATTTCTGCAGTCAAAAAGTGTTTAATATTTATGTGTACCTGTTCCTCTGATTCACGTGGTTCTTTTTGTTTTTTAACCTTCTTAACAATTTTGTGAACCTTCTTAGTCTCAATTGTTTCTGTATCCTCAGTTGTTTCAGGTTCTATAATCTGTTGTGGTGTCAAATCAATTGATGGTTGCATAGAATCTCCCTAATAAATGGAAAAGTTAATTAAGTTCATTCTTAATCTCAAAAAATATTTAATGTCACATTAATGTACAGTGACATTTATAAAGAGATACAAGGAACTTAGGAAGCTTAAAATTGAAATTTTTTCCATAAGATGTTCTGAAATTTTGTCTGGTATTTCATCATATCATTGTGAAACCCCAATGAGCTTTTTGGGGTCAATCTGAGACAATTTGCTATTTTACTTGGATGGATTTGTCAAAAAACAATCAAAACATAAAAAACAAGATATGTTTTATTTACACTCAGATTGTTTCGTTTACAGTCCTTCAAAGATGTCTCAGATTGGCCTCAAAAATGTATGGGGCTTAATATGCATGTGAAGAGTCCCTTAACAAATTTCAAATCCGCTTATGTAGTAAAAATTTCTAATTTTCGCTTCTTATGTTCTTTTTGAACATCCCGGAATATACAAAAACAGGACTATACATTGACATAGTGTTTTAAATTTAATTGAGGTGGAACTTGGTGCAAAAATGGCATTTAGTTACATGTTAATATTATTCCTACATTGAAGAAATTTCTTATTGGATACTGTTAAAAATTATGCATTATTTTTATGAAAGTCATTGCCTCATCATTGTTTAGCAAAAGTTACCTCTTTCTGTTCTTGTGGTACTTCCTCAGATGTATCATTCTGTGGAACTTTTTTAACAATTTTCTTAATTGTTTTTGTTTTGGTTTGTTTCATATCTGTTTGTTCAGTGTCCTCTATTACAATAGGAGCTGAATCTTCTTCAGTTGGTAAGTCCTCTTGTTGCTGAAAAATGTTCATTTTGTAAAAACATGTTTTTTTTGGTTAGACTTTGCAGATAGCGAATCTAGAAGCAAGTTTCCACCTAATGTTGGGAGATTCTACTGTTACCACATTCAATTGATCCAGATTGTCAATGACTGGATATTATTTTGAATGTAAATTGGATGATGAAGCTTAATTTTATTGTGTTAATGTAAATGAAGATGTTTTGTTTTTAAGAGTTAGTCTCTGGTAGGATTTAGAAATTTGGTGGAACAAAATATTTGGTTTAGTCTCAAACATTGACATGAATTGTTAGATGCCTTCAATTAGAAAATACAAAAAGAATTAGTAGTACAGCAGAAGACGGATATAGAGTCATTGCGTTTTTAGGGCCAAGACGGATATAGCGCTGAACTCAAAGACGGATATAGCGACACTTTACTACAAATAGTGACGTCCCTATATCCGTCATGATGTCGCTATATCCGTACTGTCACTATATTTGTCATGACGCTATATCCATCTTTGACTGTATTTTGTTTTGGTCACTGTGCTTTTTGTACAAGCTATATTAATTTATGTAGTAAAGTGACCTAAAAAGGACTGTCTAGGTATTTTTGGGTCATCTTACTACATAAATTTATGTAGTTCATATGAGAAGCACAGTGCCTCAAATAACATAATTCTTTTTGCATGTTCATTCTTTTAAAAGTCATTCAACAACTTATTCCAATGTTTGAGAACAAAAATTTTGTTCCGCCAAATTTCTCAATCCTACCAGAAACGAACTTTTTAATGAAATAATCCTGATTAAAGAAGATTTTGAGAGAGAACAAGTTTTCATGCATTGTTTTGATGTATCATGATAAAATTTGAGGAAAGGTAAATAAGGAATATGTATTAAAATAAAATTAGTGGAATGTGGAATGGATTTGATTCATGCAAAATTGCACTTTAATTAAATATTTGGGCATACAGGATGCAGTCTAATACTGTCAAATGTCTTGCTAATGACATCATGCATTGGCTTTAATACAAATTTGTCATGCAGATAGGTGAATTTCCATTTGTAAAATTGCCAGCTCTGACAAAAGTAATGTTCCAAAACTTAATTTTGTTGAAAATGAATCAAACAAATCTATCAAGTTGATATTTTTTATATAGATTTGTGTGACTCCCAAAGACTTTTAGGAGTATGATTTATGGATACCAATTGATTAAACTCCTGGAAGTCTTTGAAGATCACACATTTTGTGAAAGGATATTCATATTCAAGCTGCAAATGTGTTACTTAGACAGTATTACCTTATCTTTTGGAGCAACTTTTTTGACTTTCTTCACAATTTTTGTTTTCTTTTGTGTTGAGTCAGTGATTGTTTCTGGTTGATCTGTTGTGGGTTCATCGTCAACTTCTGTTATGTCTAAGATGTCAGGTGTTCTACCTCTAGCCTTTTCTTCATCATCAGGTGTTTCGATGATGGCAATTGGTATGTCATGGAATGTGGACTAAAATATTTTTGTGGCATGAGATTTATGTGATATATATTCAGTAGATACAATACTCAGTTTTTTGACACCGTATAGACTGGTTAAACACCTAAAAATTTTGTATTGTTTTTGGAGCCGAGCTTTTCAAAAATTTGGAAAGTCTTTGAAAATTTTGTTGGGTTATATGAAAATTGGCAGAATTTTCGAAACATTTTACCAAATATTGAGTGTTTACTTTATTTTGGCAAACATACCACAAAAAGGTTTTATAGAAATTTTGAAATCTGAAAATTTTGGGTTTTTGAATTTTTCAAAAAATTTTGTTGTCAAAAAACCTGAATACTGTATGTGTGTGCTACCCTACCTTTGATCCCGGCTTCTCTTCTGAATCTTCAGTCTCTTCCACTATAACCATACCATTGACATCATCAGCAAGGTCTTCTATTGGCTCTTCAATTACAGGCTAGAAGTTTACAAAACCCAGACTTAGTTTGTGTGGCACACAGGGAAATCTGAGCTAGCATGCACTAAAATCTACTTTTCTTTTTGCAAAAAATATTAAGCAACTCCTTTTCAAATTTTGATTATGGAATACCGTATAGCAACCTAAATCGGACCTACCAGGGGTAAATCGGACCTAAGCTAAAATGAAACTAGGATGAAAGTTAAGCATTTTTAGCTTAGGTCCGATTTACCCCTGGTAGGTCCGATTTAGGTGGTCATACGGTATTTTGTTAGTATTCACACCACACTGTTACATCTCTTGTCTAACCTGAGGCTCTTCAATCTTTGGAGTAACAGTCTTTTTTGTTACTTTGACAACCTTCTTTTCCTTTTTGTCCTGTTAGAATAACAAAATACATTGTTTAATAAGCATTTATTGAAAATGTAACAATACCTATAAATGGACATTACAAGAAATAATGATAAATACAGAATCATTTCCAATTTAAAGAAGAATGGATGGATAATCAGTATACATAGTATAAATAAGACATGGTTGAAATCCTGAAATATTAAGAAAAATATTGTTAATCATATCTAATGGATTCTTTGTAATTTTATATTTATGGTCTTACCACAATTGGTTTCTTTTCCAAGGTAGGTTCATCCAAATCTTTGACCTCTGTTTCAATTGTAATTTCAGTTGTTGTAGTTTCTTCAAACTTCAGGGTATCAGCCTCTTCCGATGATGGTTCAGTGATATCTTCAACAGAGGCTGCAACTGAAAATGAAAAAAAGACATTTGTGCAAATGTAATTTTCAATCCATTTTTTTCAAAAAGTGACTGATTCTTTTCATACTTGCAGGAAAATGAAATGTTTTTGTGAATTCATGTGGACGATTGTTTATTCAGAATTTTTACGAGGCGAAGCCTTGTCAGAGAACTTCTTTTTTTGTCTCCTTCTCCTTCTTCTTCTTCTCCTTCTTCTCCAAAGTTCAAAATAGTTTAATAACTTTGTCAATTTTGAAGATATCATCCTGAA
>JAOWAT010023572.1:0-12185 GCA_028571025.1 Longipedia americana | reverse complement strand
AGTGCAATATAAAATATTTGAGAGCATTGAAAGCAATTAAGGGAAAATATGACGATTAAAATTTGAATGAAAAAAGAAAAATGAATTAAAAAGTTGCGAATGAAAGGAAAATCCTTTTTTTTTTTACGTATTTCAAACATCTGAAGTAAAATATCTAAAAAAAAATGAAACTATAATTATGATTATGATTAATGGAAAATTGATCAGTTACTTTATCAAATTTTTCGATCAGAAATCCAATAAAACTCAAACAAAAAATAACAACAACCTACAAATCCTTTCATAAAAATGGGAGCAGTCAAGACCAAAAACTAAATCTGTCATGCCATCGACCTCGACAACCCCGACAAACTCTCACTTATCCTCCGCAGTCATCCCTAGTTTACAAACACTATCATCAAAGACGATATTAAACAAACCCCACTCCTTCGATCCATAGATAAGAAAAACTACACCATTTCCAATATCCTACTTGGAGATTTCTTTGCCAATCCCAACGTACTTTGTGGGAGGTTCACTCCGTTGATGCTGGCAGCGTGTAGGAATAGTGTAGAATTGATCGAACTCTTGATTTATTTCAAGGGTGACTATGCTATGAAGAACAGCCAAGGATTTACTGCCGTCGATTATGCTATAATATACGGTTCATACGAGACTCTTCTTTATTTCAAAAACAAGCTGGGTCTACCGATCTAGAGACATTTTCAAAACCTCCCTCAAATTCAAAAATAGAGTATAGAACTTGCTGTACCATACGTTGACTACGTCCAACTCCAGCTATTCCTCGAGAAAAGCATTTCCAACTAGAAATTCATCAAATAGATCCACAAAAAGCCATCTTTCAAAAAAAATAATCCATAAATTTAAAATAAGGGTCTTTTTTCATTCTCTTGGTTTGGTAAATCGTCTCACAGAAATGTGATTAAGTCGGCTGTTTGCATGAAAAGGGTTGATATGTTTGGAGGAACCGGAAAAAATGTTAACAATCTACCGTTGAAAAAGAAAAAGAGCCTGTAAAGTTTTTAAACGAGTTTTAGCAGTCCGTGAAAGTATGTTTCTATCGTTTGCCATACTGTATCATGAGAGCTGGTCTTCTATTATACTATATTTTCCATAAATATTCATTTTTATTCATGACCCGTAGCATGCAACACTAATAAAAAACAAGACTCAGGGTAACCACCAGGAAATATTAAAGTATTTGTACATACACAAATCTGTCTAAATTATTGAGTCTATTTTGCATTTAAAATCAATATAAAGTTAAATTTCATTGATATCAAGTCCTTCCTTGGGGTTAGTATCAAAGCTTCCTTTTGTTAACATGAGGGAACTTCGACTCGGACTTATGTTTCAAGATTTCCTTGACTTCTTCACTGATACTCTCAAGATTCTTATGCTGATCGGTAATTTTGGCCTCGTTTTCCTGGAGCTTCTTATTGATACCTTTTAAATTGGCCATATCCTGCTGTTTCCTCATGATATTATTCCTGTCCTTCTTTCTGATCAAATCTCCAAGTTCTTTCTCATACTGCTTGATATTTCTTTTAAACTCTTCATTCAGAGTCCTCAGCTTGTTACACTCATCAATCAGTTTTGTATTCTGCGCCAATACATTATTAATATTTTCCTAACGCATATCCTTATAGTTATCCGCAATATCCCTCACCATTTTCAATTTCTTCTCCATCCATTTTGCCTGTCTAGAAAGCTACTCATTGACTTCTTTAGTGGCATCGGTGTTGTCAGAATTCTATTGTTGTGAATGGGATTTTTCGTTGCTGTTCTCACATTATTCAACTAGCTGTTTCAGTTTCTTTCCTATGTTCTTTACGTCGTCATTGCTGTTGGCAATTGATGATACCTGGGTTTTAAAGAATTTTAGCTTGTTTTCGTTTGTTTAAATCTACTACTCGGCATCCTTTATTTACTTTTATAAAACTTGGGTCTGTACATTCAGCTGTTTGAGTTCAAAGGACTTCTTCTAATTTTCCTAGCTCTCCTTAATCAGCTAATTGAACATATTCTTGAGATCCGTTTACCGACTTTTAATTTTCTTAATCATCTCCTGTTTCTTCTCCTCCAGACTCTGAATCTTACTATCCAGCATATACCTAAAATTCTACAGAGTAGTCTGTTAATACCTAGCATTCTTACAAGTCTACTCCTTACTTTCAATAACTTGTAGTCTTTCTAGCAATTGATGCTGCATCTTTAGGATATCCTCATCACTTTTTAAATTCTAGAAACGAATATCATTGTGCTGTTTGAATAACTGCTCAAAATGTTCCTGCTGTTTCTAATCCTCCTATTTCAGTCTGTTAAACTAGGCTGTTAGTTTTCGGTTCTTCTCCTATAAATCCTAGTTAATTCTTTTCACTTTTGTTATTTCTTATTTCTTGGCCCTTATCTCGAACTATATCTCCTCCTAGTATTCTTTTTCCTTCCGGTTGAGCTGGTCGTTGAATTCTTCGGAATTTTTCTTTGACTAGTTCAGGAAATTGGAGTACTTTATCTGCAGTTTGTTGCATTTCTCATAGAAATCAAATTTGGTAGTTTTCATATTGTTTTAGTGGGAGTTCCTGATTTCCTCCAACTAACTGGCATGTTTGGCATGCAATGCCTATATCTAACTCTTCAGATCCTAGTTCCTTTTCAGTTAGTACTATATCTTTTCCTTATGACTTTACTTCAACTTCTCCAGCTAATCCTCATACTTTTTCTTCTAATTCTCCAGCTTGTCCCTAAGCTACTCATACTCTTTCGTCGAATTTTGAATATAGGACTACTTAATTTTCTTATTTGTTTCCAATGTGATCTTGTACTCCTTCCTCAAGGTTTCTATCTTCTGTCGATAAATAATCTCCAGCTTTTATTTCTAGAGTTTTAGCTTCTTCTATGATCTTAAAATCTAGAATTTTAGCTTTTTTATTGACTAGTTCTTTTACTATATCTTATCCACTCTTTATAAGTACAGGTCGTTTGCACTCTGTGCTATTCTTTTGCGGTCTTCAGGTTTTACCAAACAGTAGCCCTCCTTTCTCTACTTTTATTTCTTACTTATCATCCTGAAACACAGAATAGTGCCATCCTCAGACCCCGTGAACAGATAGTTCTCATCATGAGATGCGCTTATACTAACCAATGGGTAGCTATGAGCATTAATCTCCATGAACTACGGCTATTTGAATTTAACTTTCTGTGATCCAGGGTCACACTGTTCCCACTATAGACCTCCCTCATCCAATGGCCATATATAAACTCTTAGACTTCCTTTGCTCGTTCCCATAAAGAGCACACCTTGAATCGGACAGATCAGGACCGAAGTTACATGACAGTCAACAATAGGAAACTCAGCAATTAGATCTTTGCACCTATTTTTATACAAAACCATATATTTCTAGGTGGTACATCCCACAAACAGATCAGTTTCAACAACCTTATCATTCTTATCAACAGCACTGATCCTATTATCATACCCAATACAGTTATAGGCTGTGGACTGTTTATGTTAGTATCCTTTTTTACTGTGATAATCTTTATTATGTATGGAGTCATAAAGATTAAAACAGTAGACATATCCACTTGTACAAGTCGAAATTATATGAGTGTCATCATGGGAGATGGTAAGATCCTGGACATAATTTGTCAAAGAGAACAACTAAGTTATACTTTACAAAAACTTACGTGAAGAGTTTCGTAGTAGATGGAGTCATAGATAAAAATATGTTCTTTCTCGTTAACTGCCAAGAAATGTCCTCCATGACTGTATTTTATCAGTTTGCAGTTTGGAATCTGGATATCTTTAAGAACTTCTAATGAGTCGTTTACAATTGCGAATACTTTGAATCCTGATGAAAAACTGACGGCTAGGAATAATCCGCTGGGATGCTATGTTATATGGGGGATTTACCATTGATACTGATAGAGGTTCTTAGGTGAATGTGTGAGAAATAAGTCCTTTCTTTTCATATCCTTCTACGTCAAAGAAGTTCCAGATCTTCACAGTATTATCTTCGGAACAAGATGCCAATAACTGTTTGGTTACTGATGTTGACAGACTGTTAATTTTCTTGTTGTGAAATCCTGATGGGAAAAACTGATCCAACGATGATATATCCGCATCGATTCTGAAAGTGTTCAAGTAGTAGAAGTTGAAAGAACCGATTTAATTGGTAGCTGCAATTGTAAAGAATCCATCATTAGAAGATGTATGGATTCTCACTATCCGGTCCTCTGACTCCTACACATTTTTATTTGTAGGCTTGGAAGTCCCGTCACTCTGGTGCATCGGTTTTCCAGCACTGCCTAGTATTAAACTATGACTCATGTATTTATCGACTTCGTATATGGAAAGTGCTCTGTTTGCTCCTCCAGCACAGAAACCTTTTTTTGTGGCTGTAATGCTATAAAACTCTTATCTTTCTCCAAGAACTATAGTTTTAGCCAGCTGATCGTTTTGAATCAGTAAGATCTTATTCCCACTGGTCAGGACAAAAAATATAGGATTCTTGTTTGAATTTTGCCAAGAAAAGTCGTAGAATTTATTCTACTTTTCAGTCTTCAGTGATACTAGCTGCTGCAGTTCTTTAAGTACTCCTTCCTGGGAATGCAGTTCCCAAAGTCTTAGATAATTCTTTCCCATTAGTATCAAAGATTTCTGTCTTAGTGGATGGATTGACAAGTTCTAGATGGATGATACCCTTAAACTTGTACATGTTAAAATTCTTTCTTTTCTATAGTTGAGAAGAATGACATAAGAATTCTGAACACTTTGCATAAGACAAGCAACCATCTTTTTTCCTCTGTCAACTGTAATTTCCTTGATTACGCCCTTGATGCCAGTGTTTATTACCCGGGTTTTGTTCTTGTAAGGCTTGATGAACACAACATTGGCTGTTCTGTCTTGGGCTTCGGATGATTATGCTAAATAGAGTTTTATTGGTAATGAACCAGGGGTGTATATTGGTTTACCTTCTTTGTCTAGTTTTTTTGCCTTTTATTTAAATTTTTGTTCTTTGGAAACTGCATATAAGGCAGTCACATTGTTAAATATATGAGGGTAGGAATAAAAGGTCTAGGTCTTATTCCCCAAATCCCTGACCACAATAATGCTACCAATCATAAAAACGACATATTTGTCCCCAACAATCTGCAGCTGATTGCAAATCGGATTAGAATTGATTCCGAATGCAGTATCCAAATTTAATTGAGATCGATTTCCAATTTAACCTTTCTTGACCGTTTTCCTAACCTCTGAATTATGATCTTCAATGGTTCTTTCAAAAGTTTTATCCTGCTCTGCAAATTCCATTAGAAGTTATAAGATTACCCTTCAATAGAAATTATATTTTTATAAATAGTAAGTGGAAAATCTAGAGTATGGGATAACCCTACTGTTGGTAAATTGGTTAAAGAATTGTTAAATATTTGTAACACTTTTTTTTCAATTTTCTGCAAGGAGCTTCCTAGAAATAATCAATCTCATAATTTAATTGGTTCCTTCCAATATCTGGTGTACTCTCAGGTCTCGCACATATTTTTCTATTCCGTACTCTCTTAGGTATCCATATCCGCCGTGCATTTGCAATGAATAATCGCAAACCCCGGAACACAGCTCTGTTGCCATTTTCTTGGCCATTGCAGAGTACACTGTTTTATTCGGATCGTTGTTGTCAATGAGTTACGCGGCCTTACGGACCATGAGTCTAATTTATACTGCAATTTACCTCGAAGCCACTAAGTCCGCAGCCATATCTGCGAATTTAAACTGCAGATACTGGAAATCCGACAGCTTTTTGTTAAACTGCTTTCTCGAGTTCATATACTGCTTCGCAGCCTCCAAACAGAACCCCGCACCTCCCAGGCTGCAACTGGCGATATTGACTCTCCCTCCATCCAAGGCCATCATCGCAAACTTGAATCCCTAACCTTATTTGCCGAGTCTGTTTTCTTATGGGATCCTCACATTGTCGAAGGTAACCAGAGTGGTGGGTTGGATGGTCCATCCCATCTTCTCCTCCAGTTTGCCGAAGGACACTCCACTGGTTTTTCCATCAACGATAAATGCGGACACCTCATTTGGCGAGGTTTTGGCCATTACAATGTAAAAGTTGCTAAAGCTTCCTCCGGAAATAAACATCTTTGATCCGTTCAGAACGTATTCCTTCCCTTCTTTCTTCGCAAAGGTCTTCATCGCTCGGGAGTCAGAACCGGAATCGGGTTAGGTCAGACAGTAGCTGGCAAACTCTTACATACTGATCAGCCTGTCTAAGTATTTGTCCTTTTGAGACTGGGAGCCGAACTAGTCCACCATCCAAACACACATATTGTGAATGGTCAGATAGGCAGTTGTCGGAACGCAGCCGGTCGAAAGCGCCTCGAAGACAATCGAAGCCTGGAGTCTGGACAGACCGGTCCCGCTTTTGGCATAAATGGCAGAGAACCCCAGTTAAGCAGCTTATCTCATTGTCTACACTGGAAAATGCTTGTCCCTTTCCCACTCCATCGCATACGGACTGAGTTTAGTTTTAGCGAAATTGAGCGCCTGCTATCTGATGGCTAAAGAATCCTCTCCGAGTGTACTATCCTCGAACTTGAAAATGCCGTTATATAGATGGGACCAATCATTCGCGAATCCCCGTGCTGGTCTGCTGATAATTCCGGGCGTGAAACCCATTCTTTTGACGAAATGTTGGATCATTTTTTTTAATAAATTCGTATTTTTTGATAAACAATAAATATAAAATGTTTTTTTTCTTTCCTTTTCTCCTGAATTTTTACACTCGGTGCCTCCTGATACTACAATACCTTTCTCCTGACTTACTATAAATGGTACATGTCTGTATCATCGAGGCGGTGTTTCTCTATTTTGAAAGGAATTGTAGACCCGATGATCGGTTTGACTTTGGTGACTTTTTTGGTTAGGGAAATCTAATGATTTTTACTTGGGGAATTAGAATTTTTGTGGATGATTTCTTTGAGGTGACTCAAGGATTTTTCAATTGTTTTTGATAGGCTAATCAACACTTGATATGGACATTTTTAAATTCTTTGATCGATGATTTAATACTAATTAATTAATTTTTTGTGACCAAGATTTAAAACGGTGTGAATAGACGATCAAATCGGTTTGATGACATTTTCCTTATTGGGGATGCCGTTCAACATTTACCGGATCTGCGATGACTGGAGTCTTTAGTTTCCTTTCATACCGTTAAGAAGTTGAACAAGAGACTCCACAGCATCCATAATGACCTCATCATTTAGCATATGTTTGACCTTCGACATAAAGTCTATCGCGGAGAGGAATTAGAGGATCTTTTACTTTTCAGAGTCTCTCACAGCCGGAAGTGAAAGGTTGACAATATCAATGAAGAACTTGCATCCATAAATATCAGAGAGGTAGAGCATAACCACCTCCTCTCTCCTTGAGAAGTCAAAGATCTTTTTCCAGGCAAACTTGACAAAATCTACATTCTGCTGCAACCTCTCTAAATTAATAACACGCATAAATGCATGCTTTTAACGCAGCAACGTTTCAATTGTAGTTTCAAGAATCTGCTCAAACTTGTTGAACTTGAGCTGCTTCTTTAGCCATAGGTTGACAATAAAACCATAGTTGGCCACCATAGACAAATCAATGATTTCTCTAATGAGAAATTGGTCTTCGAGGAGATAGTTTCGCCATTCTTGAGGCATGTCTTCCATAGAGACTAAAATATCAATAAAAATACCTGCAAGACCCTCAAAGCATGTCTTAACCTTCGTAAAGAGACACACTTTGTCAGAAAGTGAGACCGTGGACTTTTGCAATATCTTACCAACAGTGTTGACGTGTTTTATAAGCCCTTCAAGCAGGGTTTTAAACTGAAAGTCCTCACGAATCAAATTTTTGGTAACAGCCTTCTCGAAAACCTACAGGAATTAACGGTGAAAATTTTATATCTTGTTGAAGGTCATGGCCAATTGCAAGTAATCGATAGATGCTAGAGTAGGATTATATTCCGAAGCATGAACTATTATGCCATAAATTTGATTCCTCAGGTGCTCCTGGTTGAACTATGAGGTTTTGATCAGGTTCAGGGTTTTGACCAATAGGAACTTAAAGTTCTCGCACTTCCCTAGCTCTATAGCTTCGGGATTATTTTAAGTTTCTGGACCTATGATCTCGGGATCGTTTCTTTGAGTTCTCTCGATTAAATCAAGAAATTGAATCATAATGTTAGCAACAACACCGTTGTAATTAGCAGGATTCTCCGAGATGGAGTCATAGAAGGCAACATACTGTTCGATAATATCTACAGTTTCTGCAATGTACAAAGGCATATTGAGAAGTGTCAAGCAGTCATATTCATTGACGGAGCCTCTCCTGAGTCTTTAGAAAAAATTGAGATAGTAGTCTTGGGAGTCAACCACTTACTCCGGGGGTAAACCTTCTAGACTCAGAAGATCTCTTTCCTCTTAAGGAATGCGGTCCATCTTTGCCAAAAATTCAAATTATTATGATCTATCTCACTAAACATGTTGAGTTCATACCCTCTTTGAAGTGATTTGCATTCACTCTTAAGAATATGCATTTCAATAATTAAAAATTATATCATCGGTAATTATTTGGGAACATGGTTGACTTTTCTCAACCAAAAACAAAGTTTGCGCTTATGATAAATTGGGTATTAAGTTGATTGCAATCTGTAACATACCTTTTCAAAGATCACAGAGACCTGCAATGTAGAAGAAGCTGATCTACAAAGTTGATGAACATACGATCAATCCCTATCTCGTGAATGATGTGCTCTCACATAACGAGGATCGGTAGCACCGACGTTAGGTCCTTTCCGAGGCTTTCAGAATGATGGCCCTACTAAAAATCCACTAAAGATAGCCCAACGATCCCTCCGTCAAGCGTGAAATAAAATACATTCTGTAGAGCAATTTCGCCCTTCAATAATAACAGAGAAACCAATCCAGAGTCACCTCGAGGTCCAAGATCGACGCATAATCGGTGTATCCGCTCAACAAGTCGGGGTCTTTCGGAAGGGAACTCGAAAGGAACTGCAGATTAAAGTAGTCCAGTCTCACATAATGGGAAGGTGACAAGTAGCCGACCAATCCCAAGTCCAAAGACATCAAGGATTTCGTCGACAAGATCGAAAAACACGGGGAGCAGGGAAATAACTAATTAGTTTGGATCAGTCGATCCAAAGACTACCCTTTCAGAATTGTTCTCATCGACACCAACAACAATTACAAAGCAATATACTTCAAAACTCTAGAATAGGCTCATAGCGTAAGAACAGTATATCTCAACCAATACAAAATAAAAACAAACATTCCAAAACTGATGGGATAGTTGAATAGATTCGCCTTAAAAACAGCATATGTTAACTCTTTCCATGACAAGGTTGTGTCTCAGCATAGAATGATCAGAAAAAGTATTAGTAGATTTTCACAGCAAAATAATTAGGTCAGTCCAGTTCTATCTCCCAGTAAAATTGATCCGGTATAATCAATGTTTAGGAAATCTTCTGCCAGACCCACACCTATATAAACGGTACAGAAACAGGAATAGCCGGTTCAGGGATCTTCGGATAATCATTTCCTCACTTCTTTGCTTGGGAAACAGGATCGTCTTTCTGCTAACAGCTAGCTAGCGAAATCTAACTATAAATCCAATAAAATGAATTTTAGTGCGATCTATCGGTTGGAATAGCAATATAAGAAAGAGTTATTTTCTAGATGGCTGTAAAGGACGAGGTAGAAACAGTCACAAATTCCCCAAAGACAAAATCAAAGATAGATATCCAGCCCACAGAAACAAAAACCCCAGAAAAGTAACACTTTCTACCCAATAACAGTGGATTTTGTGACAATCGAGTTCCTAAAATTATCCAATATCTTCTTCAAGCCTATCATAACTATTTAATTGCTCTACAATTAGTAGGTGGTTTACTATGCAGTGTATAACACTTTTCTTAAGAAGAAATCCCCTAGTCTGGTCTATAAAATGAATGTTACGGAAGGCGATGAGAATTTCAACACTTAATCACTACTGAGAAGGTATGGAAATCAGTAGTCTATCAATAATATCAAGGAATACTCCCTAAAACTTTCTGTCATTGACTATCTTACAAACTAGGATGTTGCCAATGATTTGATCCCACTGAAGAACAGGCTCTTCTCGAAACATACTTTTATCACCAATCCTGCTAAGTCTGTCAAGCTTGAACTTATCTACACTGAAAACAAACCTAAAGTGGCATCTTCTCCCACTAAGATCAGGAAGAGCCATATCAAAGGAAGCATGGCAGCGTAAAATATCTCAATGATTCATGGTCCTGATCAGCATCTTTCGAAGCTTATGGTCTAGGAGGAAGACCCTTCTGGATTAGTTCTCTAGGTTAACCCTCTGAGCTAGGCGGTTGTTCAAAAAATCAAGAAATACTGGGAGGAGTAATCCACGAAGAAGGGGTACTATTCGGTGGATGCCTAAGTGAAAATTGCAGAAATATTGTAGTTGGGAACTAACAAAGCGATGTCTTGGTGGCTTGGAATCAGCGACGAACAGTATACAATTTTAAGTTTGCTCAAGACTGCTTCCGAAATTATCGGATTCAAGCTTATCCCATCCTTTATACCAATCATCGATGCCATGAAAGAGTTGTACTCAGAGCTATAAGAACTAATCTAGTCCATATTATCGGTTGTCATCAACTATGCATATCCTTACTATTTCCAATAGAACTTCAACAAGATTTCCAAATTCCATACTTTAATTGGTCTGGATTAAAACTGCGATTTTTCTTCAAAAATAGGGTTATAAATGTAGACATTGGCAAGATTGGTAGAGTTGGAGTGTCCTGTCCTCGTTGACAAATTTACAAGGAGAAACATCTGCTATCCCTATGTAGTATACGAATATGTCTACTAACTTTATAGCAGAAATCTCCCTAGGAAGGTACTGGTAGGGGTCTGGAATTTCTGTTTCAAGAATAGAGACCTACTCGAAATGTACATGATCTTACTAGGAGTCTGGCTTATCCGATATTACTAGCTCCAACTAAGAAACTGTCGAAGAGTTCGATAGCTAAGACCCATACTATAATCGATGCAAATAACAACACCATAAATGGTTATAAGATAGGTTGTGCAGTTGAAGTAGAAATATTTTAAGCAGAATGAGGATCTAGTATCAGAGATTAAGAACATTTTTGCTTCTAAACCACTTTAAAAAGTGATGTTTTAGTTTTATCGGAAAGAAACTGATCGGATTGACTATCGGAAATAGAATCACTAGATTTAGAAGAAAACTGTTCTTAATAGGTTTAATGCTCAGAAACTGAGGCAGTTTGGACTCCCGATCTACCCTCCGAAGAAGTATACTTTTCATATATACTTCTACTCTGTTCCTAAAATACCGGGAAGTCTCTATATAAAGAGCTAGGATATCGAGTACGAGTGCATAGCCTATGAAAGCAGAAGATACTACATCATAAGCTAGGTCGGTTCATCCATCAAACTATAATTCATTGACAATAAATCCAACGAATACACCTGTCAGATCCAAACTATCCAAGGAATCAACCATTCCAAGTCCTTTCTGATGCCTCAGAGGAGCTAAAAAAGCGAATCAAACAAAAAACACGTTAAATCCATCGAGGTCACATATATCTGTGGTCTTCTTACGGACACCCAGATCTAAATTATCAAGAAAAATAAAAAGTATGATCATTACCTGGGTCCTTTTATGAGCAATGATGACCTCAGAGATGAACTTCTTAGACCAGTTGAGGATGCTCTCTTCCTTAGAGAACTAGATGGCAAAATGGATCGAGATGATTTAGGCAAGAAATTAAAAATATTGTTTAGTCAGGGCAGTCGATCTTTTAACGAGGTTTAGTTTTACTTGAGATGGATTTAGTCTACTCAGCTGACTTTCCCGTAAAAAATATAGCTGGTTAAGGAGTATGCTATGAATTTGAGTCGGTAGTTTTTCCTCTCTCATAATCGAATCTTGTAGAAGTGGTTCATTCACATGTTCATCAACCTTCTGGATTTCCCGCTAAATAATACTCAGTTCTAATGCTTCTATAATGATACATCAGATTGTGAATTTGACTGTCCAAAAATTGTCAAGTGCAGGTACATATCTCCTAGTGGAAAATAAGCCAAACTCGAATAGTTTG
>JAOWAT010023461.1:0-12185 GCA_028571025.1 Longipedia americana | reverse complement strand
GAAGGGAACAAATTTCTTACATCACAGCAACACAGCTTTGCAGATGATGGTAATGGAAAATGTTCTCTATTCATTCTCTATTCATTCTGCATCAAACAAATTCAATTGGAATCATGTGGAATATTAAGAATTGAGTCATAGGTTCCTACATTTGTTTTTCATTTGCAAATCTGAAAATTGCTAAAAATTTCTTGTAAAAATATGGAAGTTTGTTCTTTCAATCAGTTGGGGTTTTCCTTGAAATTGCTTTCATTTGCCTCGTTGCACATCAGAATTGGTGAGACTATTTCCCTTCGCATATTTTGGGAAAATCTTAAAATAAGAAGAAAGTGCCCATATTCTAAAAAATGACTAATAATAGGGTGTACCAAATTTTTCAGATTATTTTGGGGTAGGCCTAAAATTTTCATTTTTGTCCCCAAACATGAAAACAAGCTCAAAATCATACATGTAATGTTTTGTTGCCCCGAGGCAACCACCTTTAAAGTTATGTTGAAATCCACCTTTTTATTAATAACTGAGGAAGTAATTATCATAAATATAGCATAACTTTAGGGGGTGGTTGCCCCGTTGTAGCAATAAAAAATATGTATGATTTTTAGCTTGATTTCATGTTAGGGGACCAAAATGAAAATTTTAGGCCTGCCCCAATAATAATCTGAAAAAAATTGGTACACCCTACTAATAAAAGAATTTCGTGTCATTTTGGAAGGGAATATAATTCGATTGAAGTTAGGTTTTTCCGAGAGTGTAAGATTAGATTTATTTTCCTCACCTCTCAGGATTGTGGTTATATTTGGATCACTTTGCTTAATCCATGTAAATATGTCTCACCTGGGTTTCCCTTTTTGTTGGACTTTCCTTGTTCCCTTTGATCCAATTTGACCAAGCTCAAAATCAAAAAGTATAAATATCTAGAGTACATAGGGATTGTTCTCACTTCTAAAGTAGATTCCAATAAATCACCCAAGAAAAACAAAGCATATCCAAATTTTAAAAGAAAGAAAATGTATCACAAGTTTACTTTGGTTTTATTCATATCAATCTCAAGTGTCTATCTCCCATCAAAAGCAGGTAATGTTTTTCACCCCTTTACTATTATAAAAAAATCTAGCTGAGTATTTGCCCAGTGTTTCCCGCTGAATCATGGCGGAAAACAACAAAAAGTTGGCACTTCCGGTCCAAAATATTACTACCTCTGCCCCTAAGTAGATAGTGCAAAGCTTTTGATGTGTTAAGTTTCGTGAAAAATTTAACTTCAATGGTTGTCTAAATCATTGAAGTAAATTATTCCATGAAACGTAACACAGCACAACTTTTGCACAATCTATTTAGGGACAGAGTAGTGCCGGATTGATTTCATAACATTAATTTCCATTGTCCAAAGTGATAAATTATGCAAATTTTGAGCATTTCCAGTTTTACTTTCAGTTTGACCACTTCTGTTTCTGGATAAAAAGCTTTTTTGTACCCCTAAGGTTCCACCAAGTTGAATTTGGTTTTGTTTAAGTTAATCTCAAGTGCAATTTTGGAAAGTATTCAAAAATTTGTGATTTTGGTAGCCAGCCATTTTCAATTGTAGCTTTTACCATATAACAAGCAACTTAAAATTCATTTTTCTCAAAACTGCGTGACATTTCCAATATCTAAAGTCCTTTGTATTAATAACTCTGAAAAATCTTTTTCATTTCAGATGACTTATTTTTTGGAATAACTTCCAGACTGAACAACAAGTGTCTCGAAGCGTTCCCAAATAGAAATGTTCATATGTATGATTGCAGTGGCCAGAACAATCAAAAATGGTTCTATGATTATCAAACTGAACAAATTAAAAACAAAGCATTTGGTAATCATCTGTGTTTAGGGGCTGCAAAAAAAGATGGCAATGTACAAATGTCTAAATGTAATGGTCGCCGGAATCAAAAATGGGAGTTGGCGCCTTCTGGTGAAATCAAAGATAGATTGCATGGCCAATGTCTTGATATTTATCGGGAAATTAATGGAAATGGTGCAAATGTGCAAGTGCACAGATGCAAAAATAGGAACCATCAAAAATGGAATTTTGAATTTGCGAGTTTGCGCCCCAAGACGCAGTCGGACGCTTTGGACGCGTAGGATGCGTATTTTACAAAGAACCCACAATCAATTGATCAAAGATGGAATTTGTAGAATCAACACCCAAGTGTGAAATGAAAACAAGGATATGCTAATGATTTTTAAATACCTCTCAAGGCTCTAAATGAAGGTTTTTGAAAATTCTGACTTATGTAAATTATTTATTTCGTAGCCATCTTGATTTAATCTCCCTCTTAACTTCAAAATTCAAGCTCTTGATTAAGCTTCCGCCCTGTCTACTCTTTGAGATCTTCATTTTTCCCTTTGACATTCATGTTCTATTGTTCATTGTATCTCAACAAACATTAACTCTATTCGTCTCAACCTCGTTTATTATTGGAGAATTTCAACCTGTGGCTAAAAACGCACATCACATCCATTTTGAAGTAAATTACATTTTGTAAAAGTTTTAATGCATGATTCACTTATTCTTACATAGATCACAACCTATGAAAAATTTGAAATGAATGCATTCACAAATTTTGGAATTATTGCCTTCTGAAATTTACTACAATAAAATTTTTGAGAGCAATTAATAATTTATTAACTATTTTAAGATTCTATATCAAAAATCATAATGTATTTCTGTCGTTATTTGAATTTTAGGTCTTCCAATCTCTATTAACCCTCAGACAGATGCGATGGTTTATCTAACCTTGTTAGCGCATCTGGATCAGGGTTAAATCATATGTAAAGAAAAGCCTGTACTGATATAAAATGAAAGGTACCCAGCAAATAAAAAATCATTACTCAAAAGGGAAAGTGATTGATGGCTTGAAGCTTTTCCAAACATTTCCTAAAGGATAGATAGTAAAAGTCACAAGATTTCACTTTACCAAATTTCATCATTTTGAAGAAAATGGCTGCTGAAAATGTTTGTGCGGATTTAGCCTCAGGTTGAAATCATTAGAGTTAAGCTAATCGTATGCTGAGTTAGCAGTAAGTACTAAGTTGATAATGTAATGCCAATTATTCATTCAAGACTTATTAATATTAAGAGTCAAGTTTTAAGAGAAAAACTGTTTCAATGATTGATCAGCAGGGTTAAAAATCACAATTATTACACTTGAGCAAATTTATTAAAATATGTTTTTATTTCTAAACTTTCGGAAGAATCACTCCTCCTTCATCAGAGTCAGATAATCAATTGAAGATTGGAATATTATCTTATTAACAGACCCTATTTGAGTGGCTCAAACCATCTGTCCAGAACCAAAAAAAATTTTTTTGAAAAAACCACATAGGCCTCTTATTTTGTTCATATAACGATGTTCTAGCTAAAAAAAATGGAGAAATCCATCAAACAAAATGGGCCATTTTCTGCTACGGAGAGGCCAAAAATAGGAGTAAATTCAGCAAAAAATGACCCATTTTGTTTGATGGATTTCTCCAAGAGTACGGAAAGGCACGGAGCGGGACTGGTACCGTTGGAACGATCTATTCTTCGCCGTTCCAACGCATCCAAGCTAGCTTCGGGAAACGGGGTGCGTCCGCGTTAAAATTGCGCGTCAATAGGGGTCCGAAAACGGCAAAAAGTGGCATTCCGGAGGGCCATGACCACGGCAAATCGCGGTAAATCATAAAAGTAAGGGCACTTTATTATGTCAATTTTTTGCCCCAAATCCAGTGGCGCGCTTGAAATTTTCAAAAACGCGCTTTAAGGGCTTCAAAAACGCGATTTCTGATTTTCATTGAAATAACAGGGTCTTTTTGGGGCCCTTTTTTGAACGGCCATTTACGGACACTTGTAAAGGGTCCGGGCCAAATTTTTTTGCTAGAACATCGTTATATGAACCAAATAAGAGGCCTATGTGGTTTTTTTCAAAAAAAAAAAAGTTTGGTTCTGGACAGATGGTTTGAGCCACTCAAATAGGGTCTGTTAAGAAGGGCCCATTTTATGAAGTAAACTTTGAGGGCTTGTTGCGCGGTCCTTACATAACATGACCATGGAAAGAAAAGACCAGATTTGAAATTAGGGCGAAAAAATATTTAAAATGAGTCGGTAGCTAAGATTTTGGAAAATTTTATGAAACGGCCTAGTGAAAGAAGCTGATTTACCATCATAGAGACAGTATTTAGAATCAGTTGTTTTCACTAAGCCATTATGACGAAGCATATTTTCATTGTAAAATCGAGCTTAAAAATTTATGAAATGCTTTTCTTTGCTTGAAGTTGAAGATTTATTTTTCTTGTGTTCAAGAACATCATCAATCTTGAACTTTTACTGAAGATATCCAACATTACACTTCTAGGATGAAAAATATTATTCTATTTTTATCCTCTTCAAAATAATGAAAGTTAAGTGTGTTGGAAAGTACGTATTTTTAATGTTCACTTTGGCAAAAGAACATATTTTCTGTAAGCCTCCTTAAATGGCTTGGCGGAATGGATACTCAAGGGAAATTAACCCAAATTACCTTGCTATGCTTGATCTTGCCTTTGGTTTATCTTCTAAATTGATAAAACCGAAATAAAAAAGGGTTAAGTGAAAATTTTAGTAAGATTTCTGTTATTGGTGGAGCACGAAGGGCTTATCTATCTAATTTCGTAAAAAGTATTAGAAGTTAGAAACTAAAGTCCAATTCCTAAAGAAATGTGAAGTTCAAATGAAAATTGAAAATGTGTATTTCCCTGAAAATGTTTTATCTAGATATGAATTATTATGCTGTTATCTTTTTTAACTATTATCAAGATCTTAAAATTGATATTAATATGAGCTTATTTCCCTAGGCTGCCAATTGCAATTCACAAAGTGCCATTAAGAAAAATTTATCCAGTAATGGTCATCTTACACTGCACGAAATATTCCGGATTTTTTATCCGGAATTTTTTTTGTAATACTAAAAAATATCCGGAATAATTTATTCCGGATGAAAAGTGTGGAATATTCCGGATTTTTTATCCAGAATAAAATATTCTGAATTAAAAATCCGGAATATTTCGTTCTGTGTAAGAGAGCCATAACATAACACTGGGCTTTCTAATATATGTTGAATTGATAATAAATATAGCTACAAAATTATGCTAAAGTAGGACCGAAATTAAAATTTAGACAATCTATATTTTGATAAAGATAACTTTAACTATGAATATACATGCAGTTTGGTAAAGTTGATAGATTATTCAGTTGTATTTATTTTTACTGTACTTTTCAGCTAAATTATTTGACAGATCTGACGAATAAACACTCCTAATTAATTTGAATCAGAAAAAAGTACTAGATCAATCATTTCACTTATTTTTATTTTGACATCAAATATGTAATCTCCAGAGACCTTCAGGAGTGTACTCAATGGAAATGTATTGATTGCACTCCTGAAAGTCTTTGGAGATAACACATGCACTCCAATATTTTAAACAAAATTGGATTATCATTACTCATTTTATTACAATATTATTTCAATGAAATAGTTCAAAGTAACAAATTATTCATATTTTTGTTTCAAGGTAAGTTTTAGTTTTTGTTTTTCGTTAAAGATTCAGTCATGAGCAATAAAATTAATATTAACCTATTCAGAAATGATTTGTTAATAAAATCAAGACAATAAACATTTAAGATGAGATACCAGCATTTTCAGCTAAAGATTTGAAAACTGATTCATCATTTTTTAGCAATCTGTTAGGAGAATCATATTCAACAAGTTTTCCATCACTCAACACAGCCACTCTGTCTGAGTCCATTATAGTGTTGATGCGATGAGCGATGGTGATTATCGTGCAATTTGAAAATTCTTTTCTTATCGTTGCCTGAATGAGATCATCGGTTTCCAAATCCACCGCAGCGGTTGCTTCGTCTAAAATAAGAATTTTGGTCTTTCTCAAAATTGCTCTTGCTAGGCATATCAATTGCTGTTGGCCCACTGAGAAATTCTGTCCTTGCTCAGACACTTCGTGATTAAGACCATCTGGAAGATTGTCGGTAACATGTTTCTTCAAATGCGCCAATTCCAAAGCTGACCAAACTTCTGAATCGGTGTACTGATTGGTTGGATCTAGGTTGAATCGCAAAGTGCCAGAAAACAAAACTGGATCTTGCGGAATGATGGTCAATTTTGACCGCAATTGATGAAGCCCTAATTCAGTAATATCAACTTTGTCTATAATGATCTTTCCGCTAGCTGGCTCAATAATTCTGAACAAAGCCAATGTCAAGCTACTTTTTCCAGCACCAGTTCTTCCTACAATGCCAACCTTTTCAGTGCTATTGATCTGCATGCTGAGTCCTTTCAGTACAAGATCCAACCCTTTCCTGTATCTTGTTTGATAATCATGCAATACAATTTTACCTTTGGATGGCCACTCTTTTGGAAGAGTTACGTCATCTTTATCCCATTCGGCTTCATGTTCATTGTTGGAGTACTCCAAAACTCTTTCAATCGCAACACAGTTGGTTTCCAAATCACAAAACTTCAGAACTAACCAATTCAATATTTCTACAATCTGCATTGAATATGAAATGGACAGACCTGCTAATCCTGCTGAAAGTGTGTCTCGTGAGAATACAGCTAATAGAGAAGCAGCGAGAATAATGGTAACACCCAAAAACTCAATCCGAAGTCCCAGCCATCGATTTGCCATTACTACATGGTAATAGCATTGAACATTCTTGTAGACTTTATTTTCAGATTCAGAGACAAACCTATTTTGTTGTTTGTATGCCCTAATACTAACTGCCCCATTGATAGTTTCACTAAAGTGAGCAAAGATTGGTGATTTTGTTATTGAATCAAGTCTTTTTAGTTGCCTGTTTGTGGCAATGTAGTACTGCTGAATGAAAACATAAATTACAAACAATGGTATAACAACTCCTATGAATTCAGGGGTAGCAACTGATATTATCAGTATTGTGAATATACTTTCAACCAAACACCAAAACATATCTGTAAGTATAAATGGAATGACTTGATCAATGGTATCAATATCTGATGAAAATCTGTTCATGATCCTTCCAATCGGATTTGTATCAAAGAATGACATCGGAGACCTCATAATTGAGTACAACAGCTTCTCATGAATAATTCTTGATGCACGCGCACAACACAAGAACAATGTCAGTTCTCTAGTAGACTCCATAATTACTTCAAACAATCCGATACCAGAATAAGCACCCAAGTATATTGCTGTGTCTTGATTTCCAGCACTGATATTTTCTGTGTTGAGGTCAGCCCACTGTGACAACAATAGATTATTCAAAGCATGGGAACCTTGACCCAAGACATTGAAAGAGAGTACCAGAAAAACAAATGGATATCCTATGTTCCTCAGATAATGGAGATATACTTGAATACTCACATTACCAACCATAGCATATTCTTCTTCAGTTAACTGTCCTTGTTTTGTATTTTGTCTTTGAGGATTTATGTAATCTGGATCATCTTTTTCTTCTGTAACTTCAAATCCCTTATTTTCATAGCCCTCTTTTTCAGAAATTTGTCTCTTAAACATTGCCAATTTCAGATTACTTTGGTCGATATCTGACATAGAATCAATGTCAGTTTCCTCTCTTACTTTGTTTTCAATTTCTGCATCTGTTTCCCCTTCTTTTCCATTTTCATTGTTAAGATATTGCATGAGAAATTCTGCGAAGGCTCCCTTGTTATTCATTAACTCTTCAAATGATCCACTTTCTTTGATTTCACCATCTCTTATGACTATGATCTTATCTACCTTATCAAGGAAGTGTATTCCATGTGTTACCAAAACACGCGTCTTGTTTTTCAATACTCCTGTTTCTGAACTAAGAACATGTTCAAAGATGTGCTTCCCAACATGTGCATCAACAGCTGATAAAGGATCATCTAAGAGCACAATATCAGAATCAGAATACACCGCCCTTGCCAATGATACTCTTTGCTTCTGACCACCTGAAAGATTTATTCCATTCTCACCAATTTCTGTTTCATCTGCATTATCCAAGATCTCCAAATCAGCCCTCAACGCACATGCATCCAAAATATTTTCATACCTTTTCTCATTATATTCTTTATCAAACAAAATATTATTTTGAAGAGACATATTCTGTATCCATGCTTGTTGAGGAACATATGCAATAGACCCATCAATATCAACACTTCCAGAGGTCATTTCAATTTCTCCTAGCAGTGAAGACAACAATGAACTCTTTCCTGCTCCAACCACACCAACAACTGCCACCAGGGAGCCTTTTTTGACATTAAGATCAACATCTTTCAATGTTGGCTCTTCATTGTTGCTGCTCCAACTAAAGGTGGCATCTTTTACTTCTATAGCATTCTTCTTGTCTTTTGGATAGTTTCCAATACACTTATCATCCAATTCTTCTGCATTCATAAACTTATTAATTCGATTTATTGACACAAACAATTTGATTCCTTCAACAATTGCCCAAGGCAAAAATGTAAGTGGCAGTCTCATGATATTGAACAGTGACAATGAGACAAATATCTTGTTTGCTGTTAGGACATTGTTCAAAGGATCCATTGCCACATAAACACCAAATGTGGTTAGGGTAAGTCCAAATGGCCCTATTGCAAATCCTACATTTGTTGCACCCCAAACGTATGCTGTATATTTCAATATACTGATTTCTTTGTCCCTGATTTCCTTAATCTTTTTCATAAATGGATTCTCCCAGGCATATAACTTTAAAATTTTCATGCTGCTCAGAATTTCATTCATGTTTTTGATTCTTGAATCCTTTGCTTCTAATTGAGAAGTTTGTAATGTCTCAGCTTTTTTAGATGCCCAGATATTTATTGGTGATACAAAAATAAGAACAAGAATTCCTGGAAAGATGGCTACTCCAAGTTCTACATAAAGAAGGTACAATGATACTGCTATTGTCAATGGAGTCGACCAACAGTTGTGAAATTGTGGTAGAACTTCAAAGACTCGCTGGGCATCAATAGACATAAAATTTGTAATTTCACCAACTGTGAAACTTTGGCGAGCCTTATTTGATATCTTCAATGATTTTCTATAGATGGCGCTAATGACACTATTTCTTGCCTTTATTGCAACTTGATCTGTATGGCTTAGCATGTGGTGATAAGTTATGGTGCTCACCACATTACTAGCAAATAAAATCAAAGCATAAAAGATGCCCTTCCAAGTTTCTTCATCACTAGAAACATGTTCAATAAGAAAGTCCAATATAATGGGATTCACAAACTGAAGTATGAAATGAATTAGTCCTATAAGTGATGCATACAAATAATGCAAACCATATTTGTCCAAAAGCACTGGCCATAGATTGGCTTTGAGTTTTCCCTTTTTTGCTGGTGGTGCATCACTTGTGAAGGAAATATTCCCTTTCTTCAGTTTATGGGTCCACCTGGACATAAATTCCACTGCATTTTTGGTTGTATTCAAGGTTTTTGGTATTTGAGGTAGGTTATCAAATGTCACCGGCTTTTTAAATCCCCTCCAAATCATTGGAGCCATGAATGAAAATGACAAATATGAGGGAGGAGATGCATTTTCTGCTAGCGGTGACTGCGGCTTCACTTTTTGGTTATGATCAGCAAAGCTAAATAATATTAAGTGAATTACTATAATTGGGAAATATGTGGCTGCAATTATGATTTCTGATGCTAATTTATTTTCTTCATTTATGAGATCTTCTATCTGATCTTTGAATATTGATATTGATGAAATGAGTAAAAGTATATCAAATTCAAATAGTGGAAATGATGCATGAATGTCCCATTTCTTGTCTAGGATGATTAATAATATCACTAAAATATAAGTAGCTAATAGCAGGAATGTATGGTATAATTCTGATGGGTAAAGACTAGAATCCGAGTGTAAATAGAGTCTACTGACAAACTGTAATATGATATTGATGATTAAAATCAGTGTAAACACTAGTTTTGCCCAAAACAGCGGTGTTAATTTTGTTTCAAATTTGTTGTCACTCTTTTGCAAATCTTTCTTATTGGTGAAATAGGTTCTTGCATACCAGTAGGGTGTTGCCAACCATAGAAACCCGCATGGTATTGAAGGTAGAATGGTATCAGTGAAGCATTGTGTTAGAGTTGGATTGGCAGTGTTCCAAAATGTAATTTGGTCCCATAACTCATCGGGACAGAAACTTGAATTCAGAAGCATTTTTGTGTCTGAAAACTAAACAGAAAATTAATTGGTATATTTATGAGGACAGTATTAGATCACAATAGCAGAAGTATGAATAGGTTTAGGGTTCCATCCCGAGCCAACAACTTTTTGACAAATTTAACCTAAAATGAGAATAAAATACGCAGCGGACCATATTCTGATTTCAGGAATCAGAATCAAATGATTTTTTTTCAAAATAGGGCCTAGTTGTCCACTAAATCTAAAAATGGCGCCTATGGTGGTAAAAAAATTTGGACCATGATACTTTCCTCATTAGCTTCCAAAATAATCACTATTTTCAAAAAAGTGTTTCGATAAGGCGTGCTCAAGTCAAAAAATCCTCAGAATTTCACTAATTTTCAGACAAAAATTTTGAATCAAACACGTCTTGTAGAAACACTTTTTTGAAAATATCTTTAATGCAAATAGTGATCATCTTGGAAGCTAATGAGGAACAAATTGTGTCCAAAATTTTTTCACTGCCCTAGACCCCATTTTAAATTTTAATGGGCACCCTATTTTTTGAAAAAATTGAATTTTTCATTTGATTCTGATTCCTTGAGCCAATTTATGGTTCACTGTGTATTTTTATTTTCATTTTTGATTAAATTTGTCAAACAGTCGTTGGATAACTTGAGTGGTGCCCAGAGAATTTCAAAAATAATGATACAAGCGGGCCCCTCTCTGTCCTTCTGGCATGGTATAGCTGCGGTAAACAAAATTCAAATCCTTCCTCTCTTTCTTAGTAAAATTAAAAGTTGCCAGTCACCTTAAGAGCTACAGAACACAGTAGAAAAATTATTTCAACGAAATGTACATGTATGTGACAGACTAGGCACTAGGGTAATATTTCTCTTGGCCCTTTTCATGTGACCAAATCCATAGATTTCAAAAGGGTGCTTATCAGTATTGTGTATGGGAGGAAATAATTCATGAAGTGCTTTCAAATTTTGATATTATGATTATTACCTATTCACTCACTCAATGAGAAAAGTAATTGAATGAGAGATGCAATATCTATTTGCTTTGTAGTGTTTTATAATTTGACAAGATTATTTCAAAGCATTGTGTAATGTGATAAGATTCAATTGATGTTCGATGAACTCATATAATTTCTTCATGTTAAGTTTTGACCTCAGAAAGGTAAACAAATATCATGCCTTTATTAGAGTGTAACGCAGGATGCTGAATTACTTGGAAACTAACCCTTTTTACAGTTTTGAGAGAGTTGAATTAAGGATAATTTATTTTTACGAGGTGAAGCCTCGTCAGAGACTGTCTTCTTTCTTCTCCTTCTTCTTCTCCAAAGTTAAAGAATGTTTATTAACTTTGTCAATTTTGAATATATCGTTCTGAAATTTTGTGTGTAGGTTCCTTAGGACACTTAAATTTTTTACCCGCAACCCGCAGCCCGTGGGTCAACTTGGGGGGCGGGGGTCATTTCTCATAAATTTTGAAATTTTTTACCCCGGGCCTGCACGGGCCCATAGGTCGCGTCTGGGGGGAATTTTCCAAATTTTAAAAAATGCTGAAAATTGTCTCATTTTTAGAAAAATCAGCTTTTTCAAAATAATTTGAATTATTTGACCCGCACCCGCACCGGGTCACTTGGGGTCACTTTTTGAAATTATTGAAAATTGCTTAGAATATTCTAATTTTTGGGATAATCAACTTTTCAAAAAATTGAACATTTTTTTACCCCCAGTCTGCACTGACTAGGGGTTTTACATTTATTCATGTCCTATACACTGTTTGACATATTCGTCCAACCTAGTCCCGATGTTGGCAAACATTCAAGTTTTTCAAAATCTAATTCTTAGAAATTCTTCACATTTCATTTCACCCATCGCATCGTCCAGGACGATGTTTGTCTTTGTTCTGTAAGAACAAAAGAACATATATAGCTCGTTCAGAAGAAAGTCATGCTATTAAGTAAAAAATCCCCATAATAATCTTAATTGATCTGAAATATATGC
>JAOWAT010023350.1:0-12186 GCA_028571025.1 Longipedia americana | reverse complement strand
TCTTCTTCTTCTTCTTCTTCTTCTTCTTCTTCTTCTTCTTCTTCTTCTTCTTCTTCTTCTTCTTCTTCTTCCTTTCTTAACCTGTCTTTTTTTGAAAATCGGACAATCAGAAAGGCTGTGGAAAATCAAAGAAACTCAAGATTTTCAAATTTTTCAAAATTTTCAATTTTTTCCTAATTTCCAATTTTTCAAAATTTTCCAATTTTTCAAACTCTTGAAATTTCTCAAAAATATTGATTTTTGAGAATAATAAGAATTAGAAATACATACATTGTGATACCTCTGACAACTTTCTTTGGTCATAATGTGACCTTGTTAAGCAAAAGTCCATTTACACTCGATTTAAAAAAGTCTGGCAGGTGGAATTTCATTATGAAATGACGGTGGAAACTGTGATCTTTCTTTATTTTGCATGCAAATACCAACAACCAGAAACTTGCTATACCGTATTGGAAAACTTTCGCGACATTGAAGTTCGTGTTGGAAATAGTCCTTCAACATCTGGAAGAACAACAGGGCTGATCACACATAACCATTTCTGCGGAGGAAAAAATTCAGACATCTTGGATGTACCTACAAATGTGAGCCCCAATACATCCTCCCTGAGCCATTATTTTAATTGCAAGAAGCCAATCACTGGTAGATATGCTACTGTGCAAAAGCTTGTTGGATATGAATTGGATATCATAGAATTACATTTCAAATTCTTGTTCTGAAGCGACGACATTTATTTATTTAATCCTTAATTCTAACATGATTACTGCTCTGAATATTTCTTTATGCATATTTCTTTTTGCATACGCTTATTGAAATAAATTTCTACTCCAAAAGTATTTGGAAAACACTTTTTGCATTTTAACCCTCATTTAATGAGCCAACATTAAAATTTCAAAAGTAAACTAATATGAATTTATTTTATTCGTTAGATTTGTTTTAGTGTTACCAACAATAAAATTCAGTTGTCAGGAATCCTAGATGTAGATAACTTTTCAACCTAACTTCCATCGAATTCCACCTCCTTACAGACAGCTTAAAGGTGCTTAATCACAATTTTTGTAGTGTTTCATTGCAACGATGCATTCTATACTGTAATTTTCCACAAAATTCAAGCAAGCAAGTCTCACATTTTACTCTATGTTGCTTAAATAGATACAATCTACTAAATGGTTTTTCACAAACTGTGCACTTGTATTTATCACTTTTCTTCACCTTGCATCTATATTTATGCAGTCTAAATTGTTCAGCATCAATCAGATGCCAGCAGGTAGGACAAGTCTTTTTTCCTGCATGTAAACAATTTATGTGTTTCATAAGGTCACATTTTCTACTAAATTGCTTGGGACACATACTACATCTATGCTCTAAAATTTGACCAATATTGTCCAATTCTATGTTTTCATCCTCACTTTTCTCTTTCTGTTGACTTTTATCACCAGCCTCTTTGACATCAGTTTTCATATCTAATAACATATTTTCCTCTTCTTCCCCTTCAACAAATACATTATTATCTTCTTGTCCTTCATCCCATATTTCTGAATACAAATCTCTGTTTCTGCCTTCATTACTATCATCATCATCTTCTCTTTCTTCTTTGATAACAACATTTAATGGCAGATCAATGTCTTTTCCTTCATCTTCTGCTTTCACCTCAACAAAATTTATTGGCAGACCAACGTCACTTCCGTTTGCTATCACCTCAAAATCTTTTATTTCTTGATGAATTTTGTCTTTGCTGTCATCTGCATCAACTTTTATGTTCGCAACATCAAATATGTCAACATCTATATTTGAATCTGAATCAATTGCATGACAACTGAAAGTGGATGGCAAAGACAACTTTCTTATGGAAAGAAGTAATTCAGAAACTTTAGTTTTTGACTCAAGCATGATGGAAAAGGAAATGCTGATGTCCATGACAAATCACATCACATATGCTGAAAAAAAAGTTGAAAGTATTATAATTAGGGATAAATCATTCTTTGTTTGACATGACCACAATGCAAAATAAGGTAAAGTTTATTCAATGAAACAGAAAAAAGTCAGAAAAAATCATTTTGATCTACTAGTAATTGTTGCCAATCTTTCATGAAGCAAAACAGACTGCTTCCTTTGCTTTTTCCTTCACTTTGAATAGAGGTTACTTGGGTGCCATTATTTTCCTTTCTACACATGCAATTTTCATTTGAATTTAAAATGCCTCCATATTTAATGAATGACATAAAGCCAGATTAAAAAGCCAGTTTTTAAATTGCAGTCAGGAAAAGAACATTCTTTTTCACTTAATCTGAAATTTTACTACAGTTTTTGCAATTTTTTTTACAAATGTACAGAATCAATATGTTTCTTCAAATTATTTCTTCTAGTAAATGTTTTATCACAATTTTCACATTCATATGACTTGCCTGAATGAACAGAATCAACATGTGTTTTTAAACTGGTACCGTTAACAAATTTTTTATCACATTCTGTGCAAGGAATTAAGATGCCTAAATGGATAGAATTAATATGATCTTTCAGTCCATGAAGCTGTTTAAATTTTTTGTCACATTCTTTACATGCATATAATTTGCCTGAATGAACAGAATTAATATGCCAATTGAGACGGCTACCAGTAGCAAATGTTTTATCACATTCTTTGCAAGAAAACAAGTTGCCTAGATGAACAGAATTAATATGGATCTTCAGTCCATGACTCTGTTTAAATTTTTTGTCACATTCTGTACAAGCATGTAATTTTTGCAAATGTGCACTATCAACATGTTTCTTGAGACTACGTTTACGTGTAAACTTTTTGTCACATTGTGTGCAAGCATGTACTTTTCCTAAATGAACAGCGTCTATATGGGTTTTAAGACTGCAACTTTCTGTGAATGTTTTGTTACATTCTGTACAAGTAGGTAAATTTCCTAAATGCTCATAATCAAAGTGTTTCTTCAAATCCCACTTTTGTATAAATTCTTTGTCACATTCTGTACAAGCATGTAACTTCCTTAAATGGACAGACTTATAATGCCTGTTTAGGTAAGCATTATGGGTGAATTTTTCATCACATTCTGAACAAGCTTCAAGCTTTCCTAAATGAACAAGATTATAGTGCCTGTTGAGGCTACCTCTTTGTGTAAACTTTTTGTCACATTCTGTACAATTGTGTACATTGCCCGAATGAATTGAATCAAAATGCCTCTTCATGCTATTTGAATTTTTAAAAATTTTGTCACATGATTCACATCTATACTTTTTTGAATTTTCATATTCATATGAAAGGGGATCTTCAATTTTAATGCCTTGTGTGCTGCTTGAATTTGAGTCTTGCTCCTCAACCTTAATATAAACAGCATTTGTCTCTGGTTCATCAACTGTATTTGTTTCTGGACTTTCAATATTGACATGAACAGTATTTGTCTCTGGTTCTTCAACCTTTACACCTACTGCACTTGGTTCTGGATTTTCAACTTTTATATAAAAAGTATTTGGCTCTGGATCTTCTACTTTTATGTCAACTGTGCTTGCTTTGGACTCTTCAATGTTTACATCAGGAACAGATAGGAGATTAGACACATCATTTGCATAATTGACTGGCACTAGTTCATCCATCCTTGAAATTATATAACAGAAATGTGTAAACATATATTAAATACTAAGAAATTTTCTGAGATCAAAAACATTATTTTCTTTTATACCATATTTTGTAAGATAATATCAAATTCTCTAATGCAAATTTTGAAATTGAATAAAAAATGTTATTTAGATAATAGAAGTAATTGAAACAATATTAAAGTAACATTTGCGCAACAACAAACATTGAACATTCCTATGAGTAACAGGCATATTTTCAATGCAGAAAAAGTCAAATTATGAGTGCAGGATTGGAAAATCCCGCACTTAAATATATCAATCCTATACCCCTGATGAGGGCAGGCATGGAGAATTCTTGACCGAGGGTCCCACAATGTTGCCCGAGGGCCGGGGCAACATTGTGGGACCCAAGGTCAAGAATCTTCTATGCCTGCCCTTATCAGGGGTATAGGACTGGTATTCCTATAAGAATATGGTTGTGTGATGTGACATTTTCCCAGAAAATAATTCACTGTGAAGGAAAAGCCAGTGAAATTTTTCCCAGAAAATATTCACTAGGAAGGAAAATCCTTCCCAGTCAGTGAGGATTGAGTGGAATAATGATAAAATCCTTCATGGGGATTATACAATGTTTCAAATAGGAATTTTCAATGCTGCACTCTTGGAGTGTTACCCATGTGAATGACATTTCCATCACCTTGAAGTCACTGAATAGAAAATTCTGAATTCAAAAATTCAAATCCAATGCGCCTTCGGCTTTGCTCAGCATTGCATTTGATTTGAATTTTTTTCATTCAGAATTTTTCTATTCCGTGACTAATATGGCATTAGGATTTTTTTCTTAATGTGAATTGAGAAATATTGTTTAAATTAAGTACTTTTGAGAAAATGTGCAATCTTCAAAAACTTACAGGAGTGTAAAATATGGAAATCCATTGGTTACACTCCTGATAGCCTTTGGAAACTACGCAAATGGAGAAAACAGTTCTGGTTTTTTTAGATAACATGTGATTCTTAAAAAGTGTTAGAGCATTGATATCTCAAAAAGTAATGATGTAAAATGGGTGCAAACTTTTGCAATGTCTTCAGATACATATTTCTGAATATCCTATTGCATAAAATTCAAAATTCCAACACATGCCCAAAAATAATGAGCATAAACCAATTTTTGGTCCCCATGAATTTCAAATGGCTCTAACTTTCAAACCAAACATAGAAAATTGATATGATCTTCAATGTGGTTACTGTAATGGTCCAAATTGTATGAAAATGGGTTTGGCCATATTTGGCCCATGTGGCCATTAGATGGCCAATGGCCAAAATCAGCTAAAAATCATTGGAGAATCATCACAATGTCAACAGAAATGATTTTTGGTCATTCTGGCCATCATGGCCATCATTAAATTTTTAATGGCCATAGTGGCCAAAAATGGCCAAACCCATTTTCACACAATTTGGACCTTTACAGTAACAACAGTGAAGGTCCCATCAATTTTTGATGTTTGCTTTAGAAGTTAGAGCCATTTGAAATTCATGGGGACCAAAAATGGGTTTATGCTCATGATGTTTGGGCATGTGTTGGAATTTTGAAGTTTCTGCATTAGGATATTGGGAAATATGTATCTGAAGACATTGCAACAGTTTGCGCCCATTTTACATTATTAATTTTTGAGATATCGACGCTCTAACACTTTCTAAGTATCACATGTTACATATCAATTGGCGGGTAATATTTTCATTTTTTTATTTTTATTTTAATCAAGAAATTTTACAAATAATTTTACAGCGAACTTTCACAATTCTATTTATTCAAACACAGCCTCCAAGGTTTATCAACAACAAAGACATGATTTCCATGATGACTTCCTTTAAATTTTGGTACATTGAGCATCCTATCCCACTTTCTCTCCTTTATGTCAAACACATGTGCGCTTTTCTTTTCTCCATTATCACCCCCAATCACAAACAGTTTTTCATCATGAATCACAGAACCATGATTGGATCTTGTGGATATCATAAAACAGTCTTCATCTAATTTGCTTTCAATATCACAACTTGTGTCAAATGTGTGAATATATTTCAGTGAAACTTTGTACCCAACTTCTCCCCCTGTGAAGTAAATTGTACCATTCATTTTATTTTCACAAACACTTGTGTATTTTTGCAACCAATCATTTGATGTTTGGAATTTCTCCCATGAGCTATTACGTAAATCAAATTTGTAGTGAGTATCTGAATCAGTAATAAATAAGTAGATATGATTTTCAGTGACAAATGGAACAAAGCTACTAATTTTATTGAATGTTTTTGATGTCAAAATATCATCACCGAAATTTATTTGTCTCATGTCAGCTTCATTGTCTTTTAAAATGATTTTCTTGATCATCAAATCTTTTGAATCAGTTTCAGCAAACACATAAAGCACTTCATTTTTCAGTCTCATGACAACATTCTTAAAGTCATCATTAATCTTCAATACTTTAGTCCAATTATTTTGATCAGTATCCAATATCCAAATGGCATTGCATATACACTCAACATAAGACCTATTGACATCACATTTTTTACAAATTTCTTCTGTGTTGTTGTTAATTGTAGCTGCTACAATCATGTCTTTTTCACCAGTGATATACACTTTTTGGTCTTTATTTGCTTTCTTGAATGGAACAAAAATGTCATTTTGCAACCAAGTTTCTTCTTGAAGGTCATAAACATAAAAATGGCTCAAAGTCTCTTTGGGTCTTGTGAAATCTTTGTCCCCTTCTATTAGTCTTCCAATTGACCTGAATGGAAAGTAAGTTTCTTCATCAGAGTCCGAATCAGCTGGATCATTTGCAAGCCAGTCTTTGGCATTGGATATCCTGCTTCTGCAAGATAACACCAGTAACTTTGGCCAAGATCTAACTTTCCTTTGTTTTGCTTCTTGTTCTGAAAGAATGGTTTTGTACGGTTGCTTTTTCTTTTCAATGAAATCTTTAGAGACATATTCAATGTAAATGTTACTTAATAAATCATTGGCAAACTGTTCTCTGTTCTGGTCATGTTTCAACCATTTTATTATGTTTTGACACAAAACTTCCTCTGACTCTAAATTTAAATTTTTTGATTCAGATAAAAGTTTAATAATCTTGAACTCAGCTTCCAGGAATTGTTCACTTTCAAAAAAGTCTTGAATTACATATTCCATGAATAACAGACACTGCATTTTCAGATATTCAATGTTAATTGATAAAGCAAAACTGAGCACTTCTGACACATTTGTGACATCCAAATGTTTTATCATATAATCTGAACATTCTTTGATAATCATGTCAATTTGTAAGTAATGAGCAATTAGAAGAATATTTTGCACTTCAGTCAACTTCAGATTATTTTGACAATACTTTAAACCTTCATCTTCTGAAATACATTTATTGACATATAGGAATCTAAATATGAATGCAACATTTTGCAGTTGAAAATTTTCATTTCTTAGATTAATTTCTGTTGCTTTCTTTTCATTATTTTCATGGAAATGGAGAAATCCTTTGAAGTAAGGCACAGTTTCTAATACCTCTTTATGACACTTTAGAGCAATATTTTCTGGCAAGAGTATTGACACTTTATTTCTAATGTTCAATTTAAATCTCCTTTCAAAGTCAATAATATCTTTTTCCACAGAAGAAAGTGATTTCATGTTGCTGGTTTTGATCACATGTAAAAACTGAAAGAGAATAAAATAATATGAAGTGAATCTTAAATTTGGTAGGAATGTTTATTCCTTTAAAAAAGTGACTAGATAATATGTTTTTAAATTTAGGTTTATTAATAACCCGATAATTCAATTTCTAAATTTCAAAAACATACATGAATGTTATGGTCATAAATGTAATTTGATAGGAAACTTTGAATCGCAAAAAGCTTTATTTAACTTGACCAAAGTCAAAGAAAAGCACACTTTTAAGAACTAATTAGAAAAAGGTAAATATTGAAATTCTTATTTCTAGAAGGGTAAGAATTTCAATATCTGCCTTTTTCTAATGATCTCCCCCCCCCCCCAATTTTGTCGCCATGAGATGGAAAATTGTTCCTCATTGCCACCAAGGTTTTAAGGTTAAGATACAATTCAATTGTAGTAAAACTTGAAATTTGACAATTCAAAAACAATAATTAACAATATTAAGCCGCTGCTTTTTCAACTTTTTCATCGATGCATCAATCATGAGTTGTACTTGCATACAAAAATGAGGACCAATTTCATTATATATTCATACAGGGGTCTCTCAATTTAATGACACATTTGGGAGGCATGGAAAATGTCATTAAACCGTGAGATTGTCGTTATTTCGAGAGGTTTATTTAGTAACTGAAACCTTTTCTGATATAAAAATATGTGATTATTTTGAGAGATGTCGTTAAATCGAGTGTCGTTACATCGAGAGACCCCTGTATAGACCAGAATGTTGAAATGGTAAAAAAGGACATATTTAATGTAACAAAATGGTCTTTACATCTTTCACTTTGGTAACTTGTCACTGTGTTTTCTACCCACATGTCTTCTAACATCTTTTGCACTTCCAAAAGCATAGTCACAGAATTCACAAACAAATTTTCTGAGGCACTTATTTTCATGAAATTGAATTGAGGTTCCTGGTTTTGCTACATGACCACAAACTTTGCATATGCTATCTTCTCCATGTGCCATTCTTACATGTCTGTTCCTCTTTTGGTTACTGGAAAACATTTTTCCACAATCTTCACATTGAAATGACAAAACCTGTGAATGTAGTCTGAGCTTATGTTCTTTCAATGCAGACTTAGTCTTTGAGAAAGCATTACATATATCACATTGAAAGCTCTTTTCATTCATGTGCACAAGCCTTATATGTTGATTGAGAACAAACTTTTTCTTAAATATCTTATTGCAAATTTTACAAACGCAAGCTTCAGTTCCAAAATGTATTATATTTGCATGTCTCTTCATATCTGTTAATGTCAAAAATGCTTTATGACATACTTCACATTCAAATTTTCTCTCTATTTCTTGACCATGTTTAGTATGATTGTGAGACATGAGTAAATTCTTACTTCTGAAATATTTATCACATATTTCACAATGTGCGCTCTTTGGTGGTTGTCTTTTTTGCTGATGAACACCCATCTTATGAACTGTTAGGTTTTTGACTTGAGCTCCACAGATATCACAAGACTTTAAAGGCAGACAGACGTGAAATTTTTTCGAGCAAATATTGTCTAAAAAGTAGTAAAATTACTTCTAAAAAAGGTTTGATTTTTTTGGAACATTCATTTTTCAACAAAAAATAATGACTGTCCGTTCAAAAAGTAATGGTGGGTACGGTGGCATATAAATTTAGATTTACACATTTAAAAGAGGAAGTGCTGTTGCACAGTGAGATTGAATTTTTTTTGGGAAACTGAAGTCCTTCCTCTATTTTGGAACAAAAAATTAAAATGAATTGCCACCCACCATTATTTCTTAACCTACATTTTAGGGAATTTTTCAAAAAGAAGTTATCAAAAACATAACCAAGTATTACGAGAGGTCATTTTAAAACTTTCCTCGCAAAATTAGTACATAAAAAATTTCACGTCAGTCTGCCTTTAATGGTCTTTTGTTGTAGCTTCAGAGATTTAAATAAGTTTTATTATCTTTCTTATGGGCAACAATATAAAGCAACAGATTTTGAAATTAAAAATATTACATAAGAACAAATTATCAGTCAAATGTATTAAAGTCTAGATTACGTATTATGCCAAACTACATTTTAAAAGATCAATTAAAAATCAAGAAGTTTTAAAATCATGTTTAAATTTTTGGATAATTTGAAATTTTTTCTTCTCATTCTTATCACAAGAAAGATTAATAACAACTTACGGTATTCCAAGGTGTACATGTTTGACATGTGTCTTTAAATTCACTTCATTATGAAACTTTTTGCCACATGTTTCACATTCAAAGTCAAGAATTTCTTGAGATAAATCTTTAACATTTGCAGCTTCCGTACAAACATGACTTTTTATATCATCAGGATTACTGTAACATCCACCACATTTTTCACAACTAATGATAAGTGCATCAGAATAATCAACCTCTGAATCTATTTGCAATTCTAGGCATTTATACGGATCATAGTCATTTTCTAGCTCATCTTTTTCTTGTTTCACTTTTACGTCTTTTACATCTTTTAAGTAAACCTGGTTAACTGACTTGCTTTTTTCAACTTTAGTTTTTACATGAGTATTATTTGGATGGGTTTCAAGAAGGTCATTTTCAACTTTGTTCACTGTCTCACTTTCTACCTTGATTTGGTTATCTAAAAATGTCACAGCTTCCTTGGAATCAGAATCAAAGGCGTAGCAATGAAAGCTAGATAAAATTGAAAGCTCTCTTATGCCCACAAGGAGATCAAGTAATCGCGTCTTTGCTTCAAGAGCAATTGAAAATGAAACATTTATGTCCATTGTTTCTAGTTTGTGCAAAAACCAAGACCTGAAATAAAATTTGGATATTTTATTAGTTGTAACATTACTTCCATGAAAAATCTGATAGATCCATTTTGTCCACTAAAGACATAGTTTAGTTTAAAATGAAAAGCCATAGTTTAGTGTAAAATGAAAATTAGATAATTCTGAATTTAAATTCGGGCCGATTAATAAGCCTCTCAAGAATTTTGAAAATTTGATCGGATACAGGCGGGACCATCTTCATTTTAAAGCATTACAAAAGTCTTCCTAAAAGCAGCAAACAATTTTTTGACTAGGGTCACCGTGGCTAACCTAAAGATCAATATATGGAGAAAAACCAAAAATTTGAAATCTGACTGAAGAGCCGCCTGGTGAGCAAATTTCAAGGGAAAATCTTGCTAGAATTGTGCTCCAAAGATAAGGAAAAATCCTGTTCACTATTCTTCACTTCTTTGAATGTAGCTTACAAACTGTGCCATTTTATCAATGAATACCTTCTCAAATTTTCTAATTATTGACTTCCAAAATTTACCACAATGAAATCTTTTTAAAGTAATAAAAAAGAAAGGCATTTTTAGATTCTTTGTTTAAAACACATTATGTTTTTGTTTCAAAACTTATGTTACTCACTCAAACCTTTAGCAAATTGAATGTGAAGAAAAGCTTGTACTGATATAAAATGATGGGTACTCAGCAATAAAAAATCATTGCTTCAAAAGGAAAACAGCTAATAGCTTGAAGTTTTTCCAAAACTTTCCCAAAGGATTTGATTCAAAAATCTCATCAAATCATTATCAATATTTCAGAATAATTATCAATAAACTTTAGGTCCCTTATTCCATTTATATCATCAAAGTTTGTCTTATCAAACTTTGATAGTTAGAGGGAGGGTCAGTTCTAAAAGAAAGCAGGAAAAACACAAAGGGAGGTGTTAAAACAAACCTTCCTCATAATGAAAAAATGGATTTTTTTACCCTATCAAAAATAATGAAACATTCAAAATTCTTATGGATTTATTATCAGGATAGATAGTTGTGCATGGCATTACCTCCTAATGGGGCTAGCCCTTTAGGGTCCACAGGAATTTATTTTAAAAAATCATTTTTTAAATGTGATTTTTTTTTGCAATGATATATAGTTATACCAACAGGCTTTTTTTGCAAGTTTTAGGTGACCCCGGTACCTAAAAATTTCGTATTTGTGAGTTTCGGAGTTTTTTGAGCTCAGTTTTTGGATTCTTTGCTCAGTTTTGGAGGACAAATTGCTCAGTTTCTTCAAAATTTCTGAGTTTTTCAAAAATTTCTAACAAACTTACTGATTTCTAGTAAAATAGTATTCGGAAAAGCGACTTTTGCGATAAAAATGATCAAAAACGCAAATTTTCAACTTAAAAATGGCAAAATTTTCTGAAGGCGCTCAATTTTAGGGTAAAATATACAATAAAACAGCGATGATCGCGGCATTTTTCTCATTTTTAGGTATCGCGGTACCTAAAAATTTCGTATTTTTGAGTTTTTGCGTTTTTGCTCAGTTTGGGGCAAAATATCGGCTCTCAGTTTTGGAATTTTTTGTGAAAAAAAGCTTGTCTTAACTGAATCTGTAATCTGACCTGTCTATTTAATAGATGTCTTGATTTTGGAAAATTATCAAATTCTTGATTTGCAATTTTAGATTTTTCAACATTGTAGACATATCTAAAGTAAACATGAAAATTTGAATTACAAATCTTAAAAATCAATATATCAAAAATTTCTAAAATTTTTAGAAATCTAACGCAGCTAATATTTTGACAAGTAAGATCAAAGACTCTATCAGAAGCATTCCAAATACGTAGTTACAAGTCAATGGTATTCGAACAGTAACTGAAAATTTTTCAATTAGACCTGACCAGATGTAATTAGGTCCAAGAGTGCTTGTTTGTATTTTTGCAAATGGTTTTCTTTGTGAGGAGACCAGAATTGGTGTTCAATTTCTGGTGTATGAAGAAGTATAACACTTGCTGTCAAAAACAGAAGACATTCTGAATATGACATTAAATGTGATAACTATATTCTATTTTCACAGCTACAGAGAGAGAGAGAGAGAGAGAGAGAGAGAGAGAGAGAGAGAGAGAGAGAGAGAGAGAGAGAGAGAGTGTGTGTGTGT
>JAOWAT010023349.1:0-28931 GCA_028571025.1 Longipedia americana | reverse complement strand
AACCCAAAGAACAAGAACCTCCCAAATAAGAGTCCAAACCCCAATAGCCCAAAAAATAAGAATCGGCCTAAAACAAAAAAGAGTGATTGTGAGCCTGACTTCATCGTGTTTACCTCTCACCATATAAATTCGCATCATCAATGCCATCCTTTTCCTATGAAATTACACTAATCCTTTATCTTAAAGGTAACATCAGTAATATCCATCTCAAAAATAAATTAAAAAATTTTTAAACTTACTCAATGCTCAAAGGAATCTACGATCAAGATTGCTGCACCTGGTCACCACAGGGCAAACTATTTCAAGTCGACTACGCCATGTAAGCTGTCAAACAAGGTTCGATCTGTCTCGGTCTCCGTTCCGATAACACAGTCGTCCTATGCAGTCTGAAAAGATTGCCGTCATAACTCGCCGGATATCAATAAAAAATGTTCAAAGTCGACGACAATATCGGCATGGCAATGTCTGGACTTACTGCTGATGCACGAGTGCTCTGCAAATACATGCGTAACTAGTCAATGAACTACAAATTCACCTATGGATCCAGCCAACCCATCAACCGTCTTCTCTACAAAGTCGCCTAAAGTAAGTCATAAAACCTAACCTCAGAATCACAGAGAAAAACACAATCCTATGGGAAAAGACCATATGGTGTCGGGCTCCTCATTGCAGGAGTCGATAAAGATGGGCCCCATCTGTTCTAAACCTGTCCGTCCGGCAACTATTACTAATATTTCGTACAACTTATCCTCACTAGTATAGGCTTACTCCATTGGAGCACGAGCTCAATCCGCCAGAACCTATATCGAAGACAATTTCAACCTATTCCCACAATCCACAGTCAAATAACTTGTACTCCACGGCATCTCCGCATTAAAAAAATCCGCCAGCTAGGAAGGATAGGTCAAAGCCTCCAGCATCGAAATCGGCATTGTCGGCAAAAACTAACCTTTTAGAATGCTCAAGTAAAATTAAATCGAAGATTACCTCCAAATTGTCAAGGATTTCAAACCCTAAGGTGGTAAAATGGACGTTGAAGCTTGAATGATTCACTGAGAAAAAATATCTTTCTGTTAATCAATTACAATAATTCTTAATTCTTTCTAAATCGACTAGCATCACGAACTCACAACATTTTCGCTCGAACTCTATGGTATTTGCCCAAAAACACAGATTCACGTAGAAATAAACCACAGCTGTGGTTGAAAAGAAATGCCAGTACTCTGTGTCTGATCCAAAATCAAAAATTACTCCCTTAAAATCATAAACCAGGTAAGTTCTAAAAAACTATGCAAAAATTAACACCCACCACTACAAATATATTCAGAATTCTAATAGTTTTACTCACCCTCACCCTTTAACAACAATCTTAACTCCCAATTTCTACTGTACTATTCTCCTCTTGCAACTAATCCCAATCCAGAGTTTGCCCATCATCCTATAACTGCACAGATTGGCTTTTTTCCCTCAAAAAACGAAACCCACTCTCCGCATCCTCATACAAATTTTAATTCTTCAATTGTTTAGAATACACATTCGACTGCATCTATGCCTAAACCCAACATGTCTCCATCAGCAATGGCATCTAACTCAATTTCACCAACGCATAGTACACCTCACTCAACCTACCAAATACACTCAACAACCAAATTTTAACATACCTCAATACTCACAATACTTCCATTTTGCCACGTGCTCCTCCATTTCATAACAATACCATTTTATTTGCCCATTAAATTACCACATACTTTTATTTGATAACAATATCATTTATTCTGCTATTGTCAAAACCACTAAAAAAAAACCATGAGCAGTCCAATCCCAAAATGGGTCCTAGTCTGGATTCTCATATCCTCTGTTGTCCTTCCCTTTGATGCCTTCTACGTGCTCAACCGCCCATAAACTCTTGCGGGTGGCAAATACTACCATATCTTCTCACCCTATGAACTCTACACCAAATACGATTCACTCTACAGAATGAATGATGACCCGTTCGTTGTTATCCAATCCAAACTCAACAATATCGAAGCAGTTCTCGGACTTATCGGTTTTTTTTTATACTTCTTAGGGAAAAAAAGTTGCGGAGCCGTATTATCGATGATAGTACAAACCATGACTTTCTGGAAGACTGTAATATTCTTAATGTACGATCATGATTGGGTCCACCCCGATGTCATGAAATTCACACCAGAATCTCTCATGTTCTACACGATCCCCTCCTCACTCTGGATCATATTCCCATTCCTATCTATCCTCGCAATTGGGTTCAGACTCATCTCGAAGGAAAAAGCTAAAATAAAGGAAGCATGAATAGCCTGATTTTATCCCAAAATTACAACACTTGATTGGTTTTATTTGATGTTTGTCTCACTTCTTAAAGTTTCATCGAAAAACTATCACGGGTATTTAAATATCAAATGGTAAACAATAAATTAATCGCATAAAATTTCATAAAAAGTCCGCCCTAGCCTACACACCTCCATTAATAGAAAAAAACCCCTATCAACTGATAGTCAAATGAGTTTCATGTCGAACAACAAAACTTTCAATTTTTAAAACTAGAATCGCTCCCTAAACATGATGGGCAATGGAAATCAAATCAAAATCCATAACTCAAAATTCGAAATCACCCTCATGGGCAACAACAACCACATCTTCATCCATAATTCCGAAGTACATCTCACCGTTAATGGCAACTAAAATATCACATAACTCGTCAACAGTTACCTTTCCCTCGGTATCAACGGAAACTCCAATCTCGTCAATTAACAAAATTCCTAAATCTCCAAATAATTCCTCAATGGCCACGGAAATCAACTCAAAACTCGCAATCCAGTCGCCCAGACCCAACAAACTCAAAATCACTCTCCTCTCCCATCAGACTACTAAATGATGCCATCGAGATAGCCAGTCGGGCAGTCAAGCAGACAAACAATCAGATACCCAATCAGATAGCTAGTTAGATAGTCAGTCAGGTAACCCAGAAGGACCCCTCAAATCACGAGATAAAACCAATTACAGTAATAATAATCGCAAAACCATGTCTATAGCTTTGATGTCGATAGTCAGAACTGGAATAGAAGTAACTCCAATCGCAACAATTCCGGTCGTTTCAGATTTCAGAGATAGAGAAACCTACACGGAAATCGCAACAGCCTCCAAAATGTCAATCAGCAGGACCAGGCACGACATTCCAACCGAAGTCAACCAAGAATCTAACTCCACCAAAGATAACAAAGACCCAACCAGCAACCCACCTCCAGTATTAGATTCAACCCAAACTCGAGTCATCCCCATCACCACCCCCGGTCCAACCACAACGACTAACCACTCATACAAATCACTAGTTCATCGTAGGATTAATAACAATAGTCCCAATATCAACAAATGATCATCCCCCAAAACCACCGTCACGGAAACCGCCCATTCCAACAAGTTTAAAGCGAAACCCATCACGCTAATCCTCAATCGTCCAGATCCAGGAACATTTCCCGTACATACATCTTCAACCCAGTCATTCACTAACCCTCTTCGACTCGTCAAAATTAGCATTAATACCCACAAATCAGTATTGACCCCCACTTCCAATTGCAAATGAATATGGGTACGAGTTTGAACATGAATCTCATCGAATAATTATATGACAACTATTATTAGGATGGACATGACAGCGATTACTTTTAGGAAGACGAATAATAAATCAAACCTCCCGGACTGAAAAAACACTAGATACAACTCCTTTAAACATCGAAACATACCGGAAAAAATGGAAAATGCACCATCTGTCTATCATAAATCGAAGATGGCGAAGAATAAGTTTTCCTATTCTGTTTTCACTCCTTTCATCCCGAATGCATCACCGATTGGCTCATTAAGACCCCGAAATGCCCAGTTTGCCTCACTGACATTCGGTCTCACCTCTAAAAAGTGGAATAAGATCCCAAATGATAAACGTAATTCAACCAAACACCTAACACGTATCCAATAAATTTATACGACATTAATTATACTATACATAATTTTAAAAACACCGTCTTCCTCCTTTCTCACTCCCATTCAATCAATCAATCAATCCCCAACCCAATGTAGTAATAGCAACACCAAACCCAAAGACTGTAAACCCTCATCCAACAAGTCGAATCGAACTGCGAATATCTGACCCATATAAAAAAATACCTCACAGAATAGCAAAAGACATACTGTCACAAACTGACTAAAGTGTAGTAATACATAAAAACAAACAAATCCCAGAGACTACACTACTAGTCATTCTGCCACTTGCTGGTTCAGCTGGGGTACTTCATCTTCTCTTGTCTGCATCACAACGTCAACGTAGACTGTTCGGAAAACTTCATAAAGGCAGAGTAGTCCCACCTCCGGAACAGTTAAAAAAGGTTTATGGCGATTCTCTTCTACATTCCTTACAGCAAACCCCCCGAACACAACTACCATCTGAAGCTGGCCATCAATATCTACGACTATCTCGTGAAAGTCTACCAAAGCTACGAACGCAAGCTCTAGTAATCTGAACAACAACACTCCCTCTCTACGGTCGAACAGCGACAGTCCATCAATCTCTTCATAGAAGAGTACTCTTTCCTCAGGAACTATCTGGAACACTTCCAATCCAAGCAAAGGTAATTCTTCGTTTGCCTGGAAGAGACGAGTCTCTTCAAAAACTACTCCATCCTCCTTAAAATAAAAAACTGCTCCATTCTTGACTACATCAAGTCCAACCAACACCATCTGCAAACCCTCAAGTAACACCAGGAGCGGGACGTCAAAATCACCCAATAGTACAGGCTCGAACAGAAAAAACAAAAGTCCGACATGGACAAACTCAAATCCAAATAATCCGAAATCGAAAAAAACATATCCCTATTCTTCAAAAAAATACAACCCCAGTAGGTCGAGTAAGAAACCAAAAACTAGAAATAGCACCAGTCCTACAAACTAAGATCCACGTTCACCATCTAATAAAAAACAACTCTCCCCTTCCACAAAGCCGTCTCCAACATCCTGAAGGAAGCGTCACTCAACACCATCGAGTAGTAGGTTCCCTGTGACAAACCCACCCATCCCTCCCCTCCCAAACTTGAATTCTCCATCGAGTACTCCTCGTAAAAAAACTCCATCTGCATCCGCCTCCTCAACACCAACGTCAACGTCAATGTTGAGACCTCCGACTTCATCATGTACCAATCCAACGTCCTCACCTTCGAAACCGCCAACGTCAACATTGAACTCAACGATACCAAACCCGAAAAAGGTCCTTCCCGCAAGGTTCTCGCCTTTAAGGGCACCTCCTGCTTCAACACCAAATAACCACCTCTCGAAAAAATACTCACCCTCATGGACATCACCATGATCTCCTCCAAAATATACTAACCGTAACTCATTCCCTCCAAAGTTAACACCCACACCAGTCTCAACCGTGATATCAACAGAGTCTCGCTCATCTCCAGTAAGGTTAATCATTACACTAAAATCTTCCTCAAATGTGCCAAAAAGGTCTACGATTAGAATTGATTTATCTATCTAATAAATGAATAAACACAATTTTACTATTGTATCAATTAGAATGTGTCACTAATAATCACAATGCTCGCAAACAAAAGACGAAAAACATTATTCCGAAGCATGACATAGTTATTTATGAGAATTTCCTTAGATGGAAGATTCACTAACAGAAAGAAAATGGAGAGAGATTCAAGTCTTGATACGATCAATGAATTAAATACGTACTCCTGTAATTTATTTACAATTTTTATATATGGAAGAATCTGAATAGCTGCGAGTCACATTACTGAGCACATCATGCCATCTAAGATCAGCTCACGTTCCCCACCTTAGATATCATCATCTGCAACCTTTAATTAATCTACTGATTTAGGCTATTTATCCTTCCAATTTTTTTCATGATCTCTCTCTCCTTACCACCTTGCTGTCCTCGGTTCCCAGTAATTTTTATACCTTCACTATCTTCGCCCTTCGGCCGAAACTACTCTTTCCGACATCTAACAGACCCGCGACCGTTCATGGCAGTTTAATGCTTATTTCCTCCTGCTTTTTCAGTTTAATTTTTTTCGCACATGTTTTACTTACCATTGCAGTAGTATTTTCCATTCTTTTAATTTTAACTTCTATGCTAAGCCCTCTCCCTCTCCTTATCCCTGTCCACAACAGTTTTTTGCTCCGAAAATCTCTTGCCCCTCCCATACATCTTTCCCACAGAATTTTCCTTCCCATCCCTAACCACATCATCATCGTTAAAATACACCTTCTTGTTCTGGTACTTCCCGTAATACGAGTTCCCTTTCAAGTTTCCAAAACTCTCCTGATTTACATTCATATCCATCTGTCTTAATCCATAATCAACTCTCTTGCAAGCCGAATCCTTCCTACCTGCTTTTCCACCATTCATATTCAATTACCCTTGAATCTAGCTGCCTATGTCAAATGTATTGCTATGGTACCCAGTGAATCCCTTTCCTCGACTTGCATTGCCTCCAGATGGCGTCCTTGGTCTGGACCCGATATCTCCAACATCATACTCATAGACCTTCTGATGAGAAGAATGTCCATGATTTCGGTGATCTCTCCCCTACCTCCTCGGAGATCGATCATTGCGATGGTTCCCGAATTCATTGTCATAACTCAACTATTCCAAACACTGCGGTCTATTATGGTCACGCACATCGAGCGATCTTCTCTGATATGACGAGTAAGCAGATGACATCAATTTTCTCCTGTCTTTCTATTATGAACTGAAAAAGTGAGTCTTTGCTTCTATTTGTATGTCGTTAATTATTTTTTCAAATGATTAACTACCACCAAAACGATTAAATCGTTCACTATTGCAAAAAGATTTATCAGAATTCCACTCTCTCCTTAACCTCACAAAAATAGTCGGTAAAGTTCATGAAAAAATTCAACAGAATAGTGCTAGGTACCCCATCCCCATCCTAACCATAGACCCGTTCTGCCACAAACAATTCGTCGAAGGCGCATCATGCTACATCCCCTATGATAAACATCAATTCTAAAAAAAATCTAACTAACTATATCAAACAGCCTAGCTTCAAGATGGCTATGCACCTTTCTGCAAGCATATCTTCATCGAAAATTTCACAGCCACCACCCAAGCAGTCTTGTAAATAACCGAAAACAACGAAAAACTCCTCCAAACTGTATATGAGGCCAGAAACTAAAAATAACTACCTGTCCTCCGTAGATTCTTCCCACGCCAACATGTCAAACTTTCGAAAGCTAAGTACCTGGATCTGATTCTCTACTCCAAAGAACAGGTTCAAAAATAAAATTAAGCCATGGGTAAGCTGCCTCTCTGACATTTTTAGGCAATGTAGACCCCAACAAGGATGTGGACTACGACTTCGGCATTGTCTCCATCAAACCTCAAGACTAACCGGCAGAAACCCCGATGGATCCCATCACCATGATGCGAAACGCACTAGGAAAGCAAGAAGGCGGATCCGGAGTCAAACTTTAAAGATAAAAATACATGCAAAGCGTTAAATACTGGGAAAAGTTTGCTATCGTTAAATGATAAATGAAATCTATCCATGCTATTTCAAAACTTCTACACTTAGAGACGTTTTAATGTTGATTTTTTAAAAATAAAGTCGAAATACTTGCCGATTGTACCCCTCACAGTTCGTGAAAGTGATCTATAAACACTATGAATTCTGCTATATGTTTAATTTTCAATAAAAGGACATCTCGACTCATGCAGTTTTTTTAAAAAATAATGAGTCACGCGGATTATATTTATGCTGGGTTCCAGCATCTAATCATTTAAAAAGTCTCTGGCAATTTGATTATATAGTCATTTAATTACTGTATTTGATTATATAATCATTTACTTACTGTATTTGGTAACTTGTACATAAACGCTCCTATAATTCATTATCTACAAACAAATAAACGAGTAAGGTCCACCTCCAAATAAAATTGCAAAATTTTGAACTAACCCATGAAACTCCTTTGCCTATCCTCTAAACTTATCTTTTTTGTGTTCTGCGTGTTCAGTCTCCCTTAAGTTTCAGAAACTCAAGCCAACTCCTTGGAAAGGCTGTCCAATCCCAGAAATACACCTCAAACTAACTAAAATAGGGCCAATCTTGGATTTCGTCTCTCATCGCCAACAGTTAATGGATACTAAAATCCTAACACTAACTACAAAGCCCCTCAAAACACTCGAAATCGGAAAAGACCATCAAATAGCTAGTCCAATCGTGACTTTTCCTCTTCCAACTCCCAAAGGCGTCCCAGCTTCTCATACTCCCTCCCACAAATCGGACCTGACCTATCTATTTTCTAGGACTATAGTCGCAAATTTGGGAAATTTTACTCCTCAGCATCCTAAAGATCATTCAGAAGATTTATTTTTATTGAAAACCAAAAGTTCGTTAACATTCACAATGAAAATTCTTCCAGAACCTACAATAAAAAAATGAACAAGTTCGGTGATCTCACATAGGCTTAGTTCAGAAAAATATACACCCAAAGCTTACCATACAATGGAAATCGACCTAGAACCGGAAGAGAAGTCAACCATCTAACGAGGACAGCTTTACCTTAAACTCAACGACAGCCAGAAATAGTTCTCCCAAGTCAAAGATCCCAAAACGTCAATCAGAACCCAAAGAGCAATTTAATTCAGCAGCTCTCCAATCTGAGGTCCAGGGGCAGAGACAGGCTTCTCCAATCTACTTCTACTGATTAAATCGACTGGACATACATATCTGGTTCGGTTCAAGATCAAGGTTTTTGCGGCTGTTGCTATGCATTCACTCCAACCTAAAATATAGCTGCACTCTTAGCCATGAAATCCCCACTTGAAAATTATTAGCAACTATCTTCCCAACAGATTATTGATTGTTCAACTTGGGACACCTATGGCTGCCAAGGAGGGTACATAGACGCAGTTTTTGACTATGTCCTCTTCAATGGCATCTTCTACTAAACACAATACCCACTAGTATCACATAAAACAGGTCGCAAAAATGGGTGTCTCGACAACTCTGGTAAATAATTCAAAATAAAGAACTACTTTGGACTTCGCCAAGGAGACTGTCCCGCCTTAATCGAGCAACTTAAATCCGGTCCGGTGTCAGTGGGTATTGCAGGCTACGAGCTCCAGCTATATTCCGAGGGAATTTTCCCGGGATGCCAATACCCATATATCGACCATTCGGTCCTTCTCGTCGCATACACCGATTCCTATTGGAAAGTCAAAAACGGATGGGGAACATAATGGGGATAAAATGGCTATGCAAGGCTAGCACCGGGGAACACCTGCCAAATATGTCAAGACGCGTGGTATCCCGATCTTGCATGATCAATGAACTTACTAATAAATACTTGATCGACCAGTGTTCATATATTTTGATGTTTAATTTTTGTTCTGTTCTTATTTGTAGTTCACAATCCTTTGAATCACAGAATATTTTTTCTCTTATAGTTTTCCCACCCAAAACGATAGCAATACAACAGATATCTTCAAATGATCAAATCGTCGACATAAATCGAAATTCTGCCTCTTGGTGCCGGCCAAGATGTCGGTCGCTCCTGCATCGTAGTGACTCTCCGTGACAAAAAGATAGTTTTTGATGCTGGCATCCACATGCTCTACTCGGATCATCGGCGATACCCAGACTTCTCCCTCCTCCTAAGTTCCGATGGAAATCACGAATAAAACATCAACTCCGTCGTAAGTCTGGTCCTCATCACGCACTTTCATCTCGACCACTGCGGCGGACTGCCCTTCCTCACCTAACACCACAAATACCAGGGGCCAATCTACGCATCTACCCCAACCAAAGCCATGATACCCTACATGCTCGAAGATTTCAGAAAAGTCACCGTTGATATCAAATAGAAGTAATCTACCTCTCCCTACGCATACACTCAATAGGACATCAAATCCACCATCTCTAAAATCTCCTCCATCGCTTTACACTAAACCATCAATATTCATGGAATCAAAGTCACCTCTTACTACGCTGGGCATGTACTAGGCGCCGCCATGTTTCACATCTAGTATCAAGACCTATCAGTTCTTTACACCGGAGACTATAACTCCTATGCAGATCGACACCTTGGGTCTGCATATGTGCCCAAGCTAAATCCCAATATTGTCATCACCTAAACCACATATGCAACAACCATTCGTGATACCAAACGCGATCGGTAAAGAAAAATGCTCAAAATCATATCGTAAACCCTAGAAAAAGGTGGAAGGGTTCTCATCCCCGTCTTCGCTCTAGGTCGAGCCCAGTAGCTGTCTGTCCTCCTCTAAACCTACTGGAATCGCACCGACGACTAAACACCCGTCTACTTCTCAGCAGGCCTTATCGAAAAAGCCAACTTCTACTACAAACTATTCATCGAATGGTAGAATTAAAAGCTGAAAGAGTCTTTCCTTACGGACCACATCTTCGATTTCAAAAAAGTCAAACCCTTCGATAAGTCACTGATTAGAGCTTAAACCCCGTATGTCTTGTTTGCTACCCCAGGCATGCTTCATGGAGGGACATCAATGCAGGTATTCAAATAATGGTGTCAAGACTAGAGAAATACCCTTATCATACCTGGTTACTGCGTACCTGGAACTCTTGGGAACAAATTACTTTCGGGCGTCAAGGATATAGTCATCGACAAAAAACAGTACGATGTCAAAATGCGAATTGAAAATATATCATTCTCAGCCCATGCTGACGCAAAAGGCATTATCAACCTCCTAAGGTACGTCAACCCATAAAAAACAGTCTTTGTCCATGGTGACAAACTAAAAATGGAAGCGTTCCGCCCTATAGTTTAAGAACAACTTCAAACCAAAGTCTACATGCCTGCTAACCATTAAAGACTAAAAATTCCCGTCACTCCTCTCAAAACTATTGATTTCCCACTTGTCTCCTCCGAGTCAATTTTGCAGAAAGGCTATCTCCTCAAATTCAGCAAACCCAAAGTAATCGCATAACAAAATCTCCTCAAATAAGTGAACCACATCATATAAATGCTCGGATAAACTGATTCCATCATTGTTGACTCCGAAGTTAAATGTGATCTCCGACTTGGGGAATAATCAGCTTTAAAATACCGATCAAACCAAGACCTTACCATTGAACCCAACTAGGAAAACTGTTTGAAATAAGAGTCTGGGCAAATTAAAATCGAGGTTGAAAACCTAGAAAGTCACGTCAAACTCGAGGATTACCATAGAACAAACCCAGTCCTTGTTAAAGGAAAACTTACTTCTTTTATGAAGTTCTTTCCAGTCGAATGAATACTGACATTTTTGTTTCCCATTTTGCTGACTGTTTCGATTTAAAATATCACAATCTCCACGACACTAACAAATTAATTTACAAATTAGAAGTCAACCTCTCTGTTCTTAAAAAAATGTAAGAAGTCTAACAACTCCTCTAATCTCGACAATCCTCCTTCCCAACCTCATAACTCTCATCCTAGTCAATCGGCGCAAAACTTCTCCTAACAATTTCAGCCCACCTCATCTAATACCTCATCACCCTCCTCGCAACCTACCCGATCAACACCTTTGTCCTCTCAATACTCTCCTTAATTTTCATCTACAAAATCGGTGCCGGTTTGCTCTCCAATCTGTTCCCGAAATATGATCATAACATGGATAATGCACAATCTCATGGAAAATAGCTAGAAATTGTCAAACAGGAAGTGTGTGACATAAAACTCGAAATGCAGTAGTTCAGATCGCAATTTCAAAGTCAGCAATAAGTCGTAGAAATCAACAAGGAAGAGCGTCCGTCGTACCAGCAGCCCACCGAATTCAACTAAAACTAATATCTGTCGTAAGATTTGACCAATCTCGATAGGAACCTCAAAAGTGTCATCAAAACGCTGCCAAGCACCTAAAGATACAATGAGTAGCTCGATCTTAAACTTAAAAAGTCCATGAATGAAGTCATCATCACTCTCAGAAACTTCAATAACAATAATGTCAGCTGATATTTACCGACAAAATGACACGTCGCATTTAATTAACCAAAAAACATGAACATAAACTATACAGCTTTCCTTTACAAATTATATTCAAACTTTTTTCACATTCCTAGCTATTTATTATCAGAATATTTACAACTTACTGTCTGCAATATCACTTTTAACAAAAAACAGGCAGTAATAATTATGAGACCCTCGTCTCCCAAAAAGCGCTTCAGTTTCAAAATCAACCCCTCGTAAAAAGCCGACAAATAACCGATATCCACCCATGAGTAGTTCGCCTAAATGACACAATCAAGTAAATAACTTCTCTCCTTTAAACTCCGTCACAATATTAATACTAAAAGAAACCTCCGACTCAGGTCCATCTATCTCAACCCACCCCCCACTCCAGTCCCTCAATTCAAGAGACATCCCTCCAAACCCAAATCCAGAAACTCTTCCTTATTTCACTCTCCCTCCAGAATACGACAAAATCTCAACTAACCCCATCCTTAGCCAAGACCAACCGACGTTAAGTCATCATCCTCCAATCACAACGCTTTAATTTAAGAACAGACTCGTAAATTGTCCAAAATTAAACGAATTTGCTCTCACAGAAATTATTAATGTCTCAGGGGTATGGTAAAAAGAAAACTCTCCACCAAAAGTTGCTCTAAAAATGATTCTAAAAGTGCATCTTTTCCTAAAAAGGTCATAAATACTCCAAAGCTGGTGTTCATTCCCCAGTTTATTCAACAACAGCAGCCAAATTTGTAAAGTAAACGCTAGATATGCACTACTCAAAGACGTCAAGTATCCACTACTTAAAAATTTTCTGCTAGACCCGCTCAAACTCAGTCCTAATTTCGTGTAAGTCCCCAACCAATTACCTCAAAATAACAATAAAAATTCGACTCACCCCTCAAAAAATAGAAAAACACCATCAGAAATACTATCACAAGTGCTAAAACTAAATGCAACTCCAACTCTGCTCAGCCTAAATACAATGTTGACTCTAAGATTTCAAAACAACAGTTTCTCAATGTGTAATTCATCCTTCAAAGAAAGTAAGTGCAAGACTTCAATGTGTACCTTAAGTAATACAAAAAAAGGCTCAAAATTCCATAATAGACTAAACTCTTCATCTTCGACTCCCAAGATCTTTGGATTAGAAAGTAATGCCATCCGTATAATATCTTAGAGTCCTGATCGAAAAGGGTTGGGTCCACAATGAAATAAAGTAATCGCAAGCTTATCACCTCAAATGGACCAATAAGGTATAAGGAAGGGGGAAATTCCACTAGCAACTCGTCAATCACTTTCCACAAAGTGACATGCTGACATCCAAATCCGGTCTCATCAAATACACATCATCGAGTCTCGAACTCCAGAGACACATCCCGAGGACTTTTAACCTTAAGTAACAGCATCCTTTATCTAAAGCTCGTAATATCACCAATTTATCGCATAGTACACCAAGAACTCCTTATGCTGCCTCCTCAAGAAGACAGCACATTTCATAGAATAAAGCACATCCTCCTAGTTGCTATTGTAATTAAAGGGAAAGTCATTGGAGTTCTAGTAAAATCTGTAAGCATGCTTCCTCGACGCGATAAAACGTCGAAATATTTTCGCCAACCCAACCGCAAACGACTAAACCTTAATATTTCATATTCCGTATGTTCTCCTTCTTTGCTCTTATTTTCTCACCCTAAAAAACACAATATTGTAGAAACAGCCTTCCTAGGGCACTGAGTTTCTCACACTCACCGACAAATCAATAAACAATCTGAGCAACTTTAGCAGACTAGCTCCCCCTTACAAGGATTTTTACAAGTCCCAAACTCAATCAAAATTCAAGAAAAATGTTCATATCAACTCCTTCGTTCAAGAAAATGACTCTTAAACAGAGAAATCTACGGCTCCCCAGAACAAGATACACTTTGGAAGCACTATCAACGAGTACAACATCGAGCGAACCTTTGACTATCCTTCCTATTAAGTCCTAGCTGTAATTCTTAATATTCATTCGTTCTTCTCCCGCACCCTTCCGGAATACCAATCCGATGGTGTTCATAACCGTTGGATCATCAAACCCTCTACCAGCTCCAGAGGCGCAGGAATTCGCCTATAATCAAACTTAGACTCAATATCCAAACAACGCCAAAACTATTTCGTCCAAAAATATGTCGAAGAATGTCTGATCATCGCGGATCCTTCCCATAAACTACATAACAAAAAGTTTGACCTCAGAATCTGGGTACTTGTCAAGTCGTTCTCTCCTCTGACTGCATACTATCATAAGGATTTTTATGCCAGAATCTGCCCATAGCCATATGATCTCGTAGACTTTCAAAATCCAAAAAAACATCTTACAAACTACTCCAAACATCACTCTAATTTCGTCAATGAAGAGTAGTCAATCGTATCTGGTTAAGAACTCCTTAATAAAATATCCTCTCATTACACTAAGTAGTAGGGAAATCCATTCAGAGAAACGTTCTACCAAAAACTTGAAACCCTCATTAAAATGGTTTTATCACAATACTAGCACAAAATAGAAAGCCCATAATCCTGCTTTGAACTCTTCGGGTTCGATATTCTCATCGATAAAACCCTGGAATTGAAACTGCTATAGGTTAATCTCTCGCCTGCATGCAAATAAAGGTCGCAGTGGTTATCAAATCTGCTTGAAAAGATGACTCGATCTGCCCTCGATATCGTTTTAAATTAACAATTCAGCGATTCTCTAGAAAACAATCAGAAATAGAAATCTGAATGGAACAAAATATCCTGAAAATCATTTTAAATTTCTTCATTAATAACTATCAGTCCGGGTTTGTTTTATGGATTGAGGGTCCCTCGGTATATAGATATTTCGCATAAATCCAAAGCTTAATAAATATACATCGAAAATACCTTACCACCTTTATTATATTTAACCCAATAATACAGAAATGATAAATCTAGTCACCCACTATCTCCGTCCATCCCTAGCCCCGACCATCCTCCGCCCAAAACCCTACCAAAACTTGATCAATAGCAACCATCGGTTCCAATTTTCCACCTTCTTCGAACAAAAGGACAGAAGCTAACTATTCTAGTACGATCAACGCAAAGTCCGCAACAAATTTTACCGTGGCATCATTGCCAAATGGACTAAACCGCTCGAAAGAAAACAGCTCCGAAGGTAACGTCTTAGGCCCATAAGATAAGCACACGCTGTACTTACAATATTTTAAATTAGAGAGAATTGCCATAACCTCCAAAACTAGTCATACACAATCCTGCCATCGGCATTTCCTACCCACCCTCTAAAAACGAAATTTTCTGCATCGTGAAAGTTGATGGCCGCCAGTATAAACTCACCAATGACAGCGTTGTGGTCCTTGACACTAAGCCCGCCTTCCAAATAAACGCCTCCGTATTTTCATTGTAAATATCCATAGATAAATTTCTCGTAAATTCTCCTAATCGGAACCAAATCCTACACTTTGATTGGGCGTCCAACCATACCAAATGCATAGATACAAGGCACCCTGTAATCAATCAGTAAAAGTGAAAAAGTGATCGTTTTTAAGAAGAAAAGAAGGAAAGGATACAAAAAAAGTTTCGGGAGTCGGAATAAAATCAGCACCTGTCGAGTCAACAACATCATCCACTAACTGACTGACGAAATTCTTGGTAATGCTGTCGGCGTTTGTTGAGTAGGTTTTCTTCTGAAATGAATTATCAATTTGTTTCTTTGTCAATATTACCACATGCTTCCATAGTTTATTCCTTTTTTATAAACATAAATCGCAAAACAATACGAAAAGAGAATACTTCTAGTAAATAATCCGAGAGACATGCAATAAGCTGATCAAAAAGAATGGATTAGAAAACTCAACGCTAGAACTTAAAAATGGCGCAAAATGCTCTCAGATGGTCTTTTCAAGAACCCATCTCTTCTCAAATCCCGTACTCGAAAAGGCATTCCACCAAAAATACGGATGCTTGTCTGGCCTTAGCTCGTTCAACTCTCCAAAACAATAGAACTTTCAAATCTAAACTACGAAAAACTAACAAACTCCCTTTCAAATAACATTTATGAAATCGCTCTCGATATCCCTCGCACCTTCCCACAGTAGTAAGATACTAAATACCTCCATAAATCCCTCAACAACGTTCTCAAGGCAATCTCCATTGTGCATCCAAAAATCGGTTACTGCCAGGGCATGAACTTCCTTACAGTCCGTCTCCTGCAAATTCTCCCCGACTAAACTGCTTTTTGGCTCCTCCACCATCTCCTCATCAACGATCCTCTTCTATGTACGCACCCCTAAACTATCTTAGAAAACCATTTCGTGGACCCGAAATCCCTCGATCTACAAAACAGTATTTTTGAATCCCTGTTGAAATAAAAACTGCCAAAACTGCACAAAAAATTCAAAGAGGACAACTTGCTGATCCAAGCATACACAATCAAATGGTTCATGACACTATTCAGCAACACTCTCTCACAATAACTCTTCAACAGAATACTCTAAGTCTACCTCCTTTAAAGCTGGTCAGTCATCCACGCCACTGGTCTCGCAATACTCAAACGCAAGTAAAACTAAATCCTAGAAAACTCCATGGAATAGAACAACGTCCTCATGAGCTCCGAAATCTACAAAATACCCTACATCAACGAATTTATGGAACAAGTCTTCTAATTCAACATCACCAATAAACAAATCACCACTCTTACACAAAAATACCTACAGTCCCATGTACTCACCAACAGCATGGAAATTTCCAACAAGCGCAAGTAATAATAAATCAGCAAAAGATAAAATGGAAACAAATCGCTTAAATCACACACGCCGCAGGAATAAGATCCGGAGATCTTTGAAACCCAGTTCCAGAATCAATCGCAGTAACTTGTTTTCGAAGACCTACAACTCCTCGATAAAAATCTCATTTATAAATTTGGAAAACTCGACTCTTCAAACGCCAGACTTAATTTATGACTTTATGCTTGCGTATTTTTTTCAATTACTCGTCTACTGCATTGCATCTATCAATATCAATATCACTAAAGGCGTTTTGCACCTTATATTCATAGGATTTCTTAAAATTCTGTAAAAAATGGTCACCGAAAAGAAAAACTCAATCATGTTCCACTTTTTTGAAAAGAAAAGACTTTATATGGAGACAGATTTTCAAGAGTCATATTTCGGCAAACACATGGTTAAAAAAGCGAAAATAACAACAACGATCAGTCCAACAAAATTCACTTTTTCCTCTCCATAAAAAACTTATGATACTTGACTTTACCACTCTTTTTGATCATCTTTCTCTCTTTTCCCAACAAATTCTTCTCATACCCTATTTTCTCCATCAATTTCCACAACTTGTCCTCCCTCTCAATGTAATTTCCCAACTTCTAGAACCTCTCCTTTAGTGCCCCCGTGTTCTCGATGGTGTCCATTCTCTCCTTCTCCAAACTTTGAGGGTTCACATCCAACATGTTGTTCTGAGCCAATTATGGCAGCGTTTTGAATTTTTCAGCAATACAAAAACTCTAAAACGGGTTTCTTCTGCCCTCCTCCCCCTATTCTTGATCGGGATTGCCACATGCCTCACTCTCAACAAAAAACTTGTGAGTGTTAGTTTTCTGAATTCCGCTAAGCATATTCAGCTATTCTTTCAGTCTTTCCACCTTCTAAAAATAAGTAGAAAAAGTTGAATACTTTCTGCACGATTGCTCTCTGCATCTTGACCACATTGTAATTCTCAGTCTTCAAGACCTTCCGGAATTCCTTTTCATCGAAATCCGAATCTTCATCGCCGACTTCTATGTGTTTCCCCTCCTAATCCTTTTTCCCCTTCACCATCTTGAAGTAGAACTAGTCGTCATTCCTCAGACTTGCCTTCAACTGCAGGTTCTTGAGCTTATCCTACTTCTAATGATAGTTTCTCGCCCTCAACTTGTAGTCCTTTTTCTTTTCCAATAAGCCGAATTTCTATCGAGATGCTGGCTGTGAACGCTACCTATACTTTCTTTTCGGAACACGGTTTTTAAAGCTCGACGACATTTCTTGGAACAAAATGCTTTGCCTATTGTTGATTTAGGTTTAACCGAGAAGTTTTATAGGATAAAATGAGATGAGTATTTATTAATGTAAAACCAAAAAATATGCACGACTCTTTAATTCGTTCATCGTAAATTGATTTTTATAAACAAACTAAACACCGGAAGAATGGGGAAAAAACAATAGGACAACTAGTCTAAAAACAAATCCCACAAAACTCTTCGCGATAAACTTCGCAAAAAGCGAGAGCAAATCAAATAACACAAAAAATAAAAGAAACTTAAACATTCTCAATATGACCCCACCTCCAAAAAAGCATAGTTCTTCGAACAGAAAAACAGGTCCCTCCAACCCGGCTAAATCCAAGAAAAAAAACTCATCAAGTATATCTACAAATTCATCAATCTCTACGAAGACGATCTCTAAGATTTTTTCGATATCTTCAACGTGTTCGATCAAAAAGGCGAAATTGACATCTCATAAATCTAAAATCAAAATCTCAAAAAGTGTCTCAAAAAAATGTTCAAATATCTACCCCTCACCAAAAAGAAAGTCATCTATAGGAAAAAACCAGATGCCCAAACCCAACTTTCAACCTATATGCGCAGTCATGTCTCAGGAATCCTCGAAGACTATCTATAGAATGGCACTAACAGCGAAAGTTCTGGAGCTGATGGGTAAAAAGGCTCTTCCTCTGAGAGCTAAGCAGATAATGCAGCAAAAATCAAACAAAAGAAAATTGTCATACCAAAAACTCCCTAAGAACACCAACAGTTCACCCTTCCGAAACTTTCCCCTTAACCACAGTCTCAAGCTATGGGTCCCTTCATCTCTCCGGAGTAGCGTTAAAAAATATCTCAACTCTTCTAAACCCAACTCTAATAGCACAGGGTTCAGCGATAAGCGTAAAAATTGTAATAACAGCAAAATAACACCTAGTTTGAAAGAATCTTCGGCATGTCTACAGAGTCAACCAAACTCGAGGGAGCGTTCAAAAAACGCAATCAAAAACGCTAAACCATAGATCAAAAAGTTCCATAGCACCTCTTAGCATAAGGAAGCGCACAAATCGGGTAAAAAGTGCCAGTTAACGAAGACTATCTATAAAAATACAACTCTTAGTTTAGACCCAAAAGATTAATTGACTAACATCAGGAAACACTGCGAAAGAAAAAATAACTCAACAACGAGGGTTCGAATCAAAGAAAGCCATTTGATCGATAAAGAGATATCGTCAATGGAAGAAATCACGAACAGCGTCAGAAAATGCTCAATAATTCTGTTTTCTTTGACTTCAGAGAAAAAATGACTAAACCAAAAAGAACTAATAGCTTTTTATGATTGCCCGACTGGCCTCTTTAATAGGTGTGCTTTAATTCCTCTTTTTTCCGATTAATATCTAGATTTGTTTCAAGAAGAACCTGGAACTTTTCTGGAATTAAACTATCACAGAGTTTTAAACATTAAAGTTTCACACGTGTCTAGCATTGATTATAAAATTAAATCAAATAATGAATCCGAAAAAAACTGTCCTAATCCTCGCTCTCTTTGCGATTCTCGTAACTATCCTAAATTCACAAGTCCTCGGCATCGACTTTGGCACCGAGTTCTGGAAAGCATCACTCATATCTCCGGGTCGCAATCTGGCAATCATCGAAAACTCTCGTTCTTAACGTAAAACCCACAACGCCGTATCTTTTTAACTCAACATTTTAGATATCTTTTCATGAAGGTGTACGCTACTTCTAATCGTAATCTCTAGCTAAGCGCCTCCGTAAACCATAAAATTCGCATTTTTACCTCAATCGTCTCATCCGCTCTCTTGACAAAGAGCAACCTCTTACAGACTATCCCTTCTAAAACAATACATATCTAATCGATCAAGACGACTAACAAATGACACTCTAACAAGTAGTCGCCATGATCCTCAAAAATCTCAAAAACCACGCCAGCAAACAAGCCTCTTCTGATATTAAAGATTGTGTCATCGCTATTCCCGCCAACTGGGGGCTCAAAGCCAGACAGTCCTTGGTTAATGCAGCTCATCTCGCCGATATGTCGGTTCTTGGCCTTGTTAACTAAAATTCTGCAGCTATAATAAACTTTGCAATTACTAGAAATGACACTGATCCCCTGAATATGATGACCTTTAATCTAGGGAGTTCTAATCTACAGATTTCTGTCTTTAAATTATTTGGTGTGAAAGACGAAACCAACTCCAAAAATATCCAGAGCGTGTAAGCATTAGGCCACTATGTCGTTGATGATGTCGGAGGTCTTCGAGTCGACCAGCATGTTGCCAACTACCTTGCAGACTAGTTCCAAAGGAAGCACGGCATAGATCCACGCTCCAAGCCCAAAAGCTGGATCAAATTACTCCACAAATCCACTTAGATAAAGTAAATACTCTCCGCTAACAAATAAACCATAGCCTACATCTAAGGTCTCATCGACGGTATCGATCTACAACTACCCATCAAACGTTAAGTTATCTAGCAAATTGAAATATTCAACTAATTTCCTTCGTATATTGAAAGGACTCTAGAAAACGCACATGTCTCTAAAGACGATATCTCCTTCGTATAACTCATCGGAGGAGCCAGTCGAGTGCCAAGAGTTAGCAATCTTGTCAAGGAATACTTTTCATCCACTAATGTTGATGTTGGCGCACACATGAATGGTGATTAAGCCATGGCATTCGGAAGCGCCCTAAGAGCAGCTAATCTTAGCATCGCTCTGAAAGTCAAACAACTCCATCTGTACGATGGCCAATCGATCGGTACTAAAGTTATCATTTCATCAAATTAGTCAGGAGTTCTGTATGACTCTGTTTTATTCCCGAAATCCACGCAACACGGTTCCAAATAATCAATAAATCTCGCAACAAACGCTGAAAATCTCAAAATTTCTTTGTATTACGACGAAGATTAACTCCTCAAATAGTACCTGACCACTGACCTACCATCGTGGAAAGCTAAATACTAGAACGATAATAAAACATAAAATCCAACTGTAGTTCTTAACTTTGTATCAAGCTCGACATCCATCGCCGATCTTAAAGAAGTCTATGTCAATATCAGTCTGAATGTATCGTAAATCAGAGAAGTTGTTGACTATGTTGAGTAGGAAGTTGATGTCCAGGCCTAATAAACCGAAGAAAACGAAAAATAGACAAGATAAGATCAGAACCAAGGTCAGTAGGAAAAGGCAGCAGATGATGACTAGAAAAGTGGGTAAAATGGTGATAAAATTGAAGATAACCAATAAAATTAAAGCAAAAAAGCTCAATATTAAGACAAGCAAGACTAATAGGGATAGAAATAGTAGGAAAAAAGGAAAGTAAAAAAATAAAAAATAACCAAAACTGTGAAAAAGTAAGTTGAGTCGTTCAAAGCCATCAGCAAAAAATACATCGCTAAACTTTAATAGACCTTTAACAAGTATCCCAAGTATAGTAAGGAATAACTCGAATCCAAAAAAATTGTCATAAAAAAATTTGAATAACATTAGCAAAGTCTCAAGGACAAGGCCAAAGTTCGCAACTAGTTCGAAGGAACTCTCTACGCAATCAAAGATAGCTTTGAATCTGAAGCCATCATTCGTTTCTCTCAAGCCACATAGCTCTAAACTCTTAAATCCGCAGTTTCCAAATAAATCTAATGGATGGACTAAAACGCGTGGACTGCATCAAAATAAGACTTCTAAACTCACTTTCAACTTTTGTACGTAGTCTACGAGCCTATCTACAACCGTACTCTCTAATATCAAAACCGATAAAGGTCCTATAACTAAACTATGAGTATCCTCTCGAATGCCTACGTTAAAACAGCCTAGCTTAACAACACCAACGAATGGTTGGGGGAAAAAATTGTCGATCACATGAGAAAAATAAATTAAACCGTATAAAACATTAACTAAAAAATAAAAAAGCAAATCACCACGCCTTAAAATGAAAATCCAGTCATCTACGTAAACCTTTCGTCGACTATCATAGAATCAGGAAATGATCAATCTCGCCGAAAAACTTAGAGATTAGTACTACCTCCTCAGAATGATGCCCAGACCCAAAAAAGCCAAAGAAACCCCCAAAGAATAACCAAACAGAGATAATGTTGAAGAAACCCTCGACCTTGACGAGGAGTACCCCGAAGATAACTAAAATGATAACAGCGGATAAGACAAAAACGACCAAGGTGACCCCAACGAAAAATAGGCATCAGATCACACTCAGCAAAGGCAGGAGTAATAGAACTCAGAAGATCTTTGACCATCAAGGAAAAAAGAAGATAATTCTATGATTTGTATTTTATACCATATTCTTTGCCGCTGAGTATATAAGAACTGATTAATATACAGAAGCAAAAACTCATATGAATATTAACGATCCGAAAATCGTAATCAAATAGCCTTTGGAACAACCACCATAATCACCGTCTCCTATTAAACCCACCTATAGCACCGCAATTCCATAGCCAGCGACTCTAAAGTAAACCAAATAGACATATCTATCCAAAAAGCGAAGATAACAAAACGAAAGAATTAACAATCACTCGAATCCCTAATCCGAGGAAAATCTTAATCCCGAATACCCCAAACCATACCCAGTCAAAGCGAAAAGCAGAAATAAATCCAAATCGAAAAATAAAAATAAATCGAAACCAACAAACGAAAATAACCACAAAAATGGATAACTCGGAGATTAATGGTAATAGTGTTGTCTTCAATGCGACTATTAATGCTGCACCTGTTGCTAAAAGTGCTGTTGTAATCCTTGTCGTCATATAAACTTTTTTTGCTGTTATAAACTGATACACAGACGAAACTCCTGATTTATTTTCAATTTTTTTTTAAATGATGCAAAAAACTCCCTTAATGCATACCTTTGATAAGGATTTCTTATTGAAAAACAAATATAATTGAAAAATTTGGAATGAATGGCGACTAAAAGTCTCCATCAGAGGCTAAGCCCTGGAGACCAAACTTCAATAACCCATGTCCCATCTAAGTATAACTTCCGTAATACCCACGAAAGAAATATCGAAAAAAATAACAAACGACCTCTTTTCGATGCTAGCAGGAGATACGGTAGCCCATCCTTCAAGCTCCATCCCAGCCAATATAGAGAAATAATTACAATTTAAGCCCGTCAGTGTCGGGAAACACCTGCTAGTGCCTCGGCTAATGTTGCAATCTGATCTTTGAATGTTACCCCCTCGCAGCTATGCATAGAGTGTTTAGCGGCTGCACTGATTGCTGTGCATGCGATTGCAATTGTAATTGTAATTGCGAGTGTGATTGCCCTTGCGATTGCAGTGGGTGTAATTGCGATTGTTTCGATTTGTTATGATTTTTCTACGCTTTATCAATTAATTAAGCCTGGGACCGAATTAGAAAAAAATTCATTTTTATAAAAGAAAACCGACAGTCCCTCATTATAAACCTCAGCGAAAAGTTCAAACACCAAAAATGAACCAAAAACCACTGCTTATCACCCCACAAACCAAGTAAAAAGTCTAAGCTGCCAAAATATTCATCTAACAACGATACAGCAAACTTCTCCTCCAATAACAGTAAAAACGCTAGTACTGGGAACAATTGAACACCAAAATGAAAAATATGAATCTTTCATAAAACTAACAAGAAAAAATCAGATCCAATATTCTCCACAAATAGGCGGAAAAACTCAGAAACTAAAGGAAAAAACTCTCCATCAACGATTTTCCATCCGTAGCCATTATAGGCAGAGGTGCTTTCGGCTAAGTTCGACTCTGTAAATCAATCAAGAATAACTCGCCAGTCGCTGTCAAGAAAATGAAAAAACAGTAAATGATCTACAAAAATAAAATCATACAGATTCGCGAGGAAAGAAATATTCTCACTAACTCCTAAAAAAATCCCTGGATTGTAGGACTCCGCTGTTCTTTTCAGGATCCTGACTATCTCTATCTCGTCATGGACTACATACCTGGTGGCGATCTTATGAGTCTCCTCATCAAAAAAGACATATTCTCTCATTGTGAAGCCCGCTTCTATATAGCATAGATGATCCTCGCAATATAATCAATTCACAAACTTAAATACATACATCGTGATATCAAACCTGACAATATTCTCATTGACTCAGACGGACACATCAAACTCTCCGATTTTGGACTCTGCAAACACACTGAAACCCGGCCCAAAAAATTTCTCGAGTCCCTCCGTAAAAAATAAGAATAAGAAACAGCTAATATCCCAACAAGCCCACAGAAATTGCTCAAAAATAAACCATACGAAAGAAATTAATTTCGCCATAAAAGAAAACTAGCATATTCTGCGGTCGGCACTCCAGATTATGTTGCACCTTAAGTACAGGGAAAAACTGGATACACATAAACTGTAGACTGGTGGGCAGTCGGGGTCATTCTTTTTGAAATGCTCGTGGGGTACCCACCGTTCGCCTCTGAAAACGCATCGATAACCTGGCAAAAAATACAAAATTGGAGAAAATATCTCATAATACCAAAAGATATCTACGTAAGCTTGGAAGCAGCCGATCTCATAAGGTATCTTCATTTTCTAACATCTTAGAAAACTAATTAGCGACCCTTCCTAAAGACTTGGACTCAATGGTGTCTCGTAAATCAAGTCACACCCTTTTTTTAAGGGCATCCTCTGGTCAAATTTGAGGTAAATCTTTCAAAAACTAGCGTAGAAACGTTAAAGCACCCAACATCCCAATACTCAAAGACTAATACGACTGCTCTTACTTCGATAAATTTTAGTAATAGTAGCCATGGACTGTAAAAACGCAGGGACAAGTTGCGAAAGCGTCCAAAAACAAGCCTAAATATAAAAAAGGCACATAATTTATAGGTTACACCTTTAAACCAGAGTAGTAACAATCCAATTCTTAGCTGCTCAAAGCTCTTGTAGATCTTGACAACTACCAAATTCCACAGCAACTCCATCGCAACACACTGTAAAATCTTTCCCTATAAACTGACATCGATGCCCTTCCCTACAGTCAGCTGGAGTCAAAATATATCTTTAAAAAAGGGAAATCTCCTGCGAATAAAGAGGAGTACACTCTCCCTAATGATAATATCGTGAGAAACGCAAAAACGGTGGTTGGACAATTCAAGTAAAAAGATACATGGGAGGATTACGGTAATAGACTCACATCACCAGGAAGCACTGGAAAGTATAGGATGGCTCAGAAAAAAACCCTCCAAGGGGAAAATTCGATAAAATAAGAGAAAAAAAAGGCTAGTCTTAAAGTTCTACAAAAAAGAATGTCTTTTTAGCAGAAGAAATGATTCAATATATTTTCCCATAAAAATTCCTTGCATCGCTATTAACAAATAACAAACTCAGGTGATCATCAGAGTTGATTGAAATTATTGAAACTATCAGACCATTAATAAAATACTGATGCAAAAATTATTATTCAATACTATTCTCTTAATAACCATAGTTGAGCTTCTTCATTTCTCTTTAATGCCCAGTATCCTACAAAATTCACTTTTATACTAGCCTTTGACTATTTTTCTCTAAATTAATAACTCAACAATCCGTTTGCAACCCTTCACAATCCCATCTAGTCTCATATTCTCATCTCCCAGCATGACATTCACCTCCTTAGTCATTTTCAAAGTTTCCCTAAACTCGCTCAGTTCCACCGCTTTCTCGTTTTCGACCTCATTCTATCTCTGCCCTTCCTAACCCACGTCCTTCTCCCACTATCGCATCCACTACTATTACTACCGTTGAAACGTCGAATTTTTGAAATAGGACTAGTCAGCCTAGACATCGTGCCTGACTTACTCGATTTGCGTCACCGATTTTATAAACCGGGATATTCCTAACATGCTCTCGTTTATTGTCTTTATGTCACAAAGCTATAGCTACTCTAATCTGTTGAACTTTTTCTGAATCGCTGCCTCCTTCTATTCCAATTAGTTTCTCCAGAAATCCATAAACGTTATACCCTCACAAATTTCATTCACAACTCTTTCCAATCCACAACTCCCTACCTTTTTACCCATGCTCTTTATAACTCCCGTTTTCACGCTTCCTTTTCCTTTCTTTAGGTCACGCACAGTTTCCCCAATTTTCTCTCCCAAATCCTAGACCAATTCCTATCCACTCCGGATTTGATCCTTCAGATTGCTAGCCTCTAATTTGGCACGACTAACTTATAATCTCAGACTCGTCAACTATTTCTACTAAGTGCTCCTAGACATCCCCAGCCTCTATATTTCATCTTTCAAGCTTTGGTTCTACCCCTACAGTAAACCTATCTTCTCATAGGTTTGACTTAATTCCCGCTTAACTACGCAAAGTTCCTACTCCTGTTGAATTCCTCTCCCCTCCTCCTATTCTAAACCTCTTTGTAACATCACTATCTGCTGTCCCATACTATCGAGTTGCGCTGTCACCTCTTTCAGACACTGTCGATTCATCGTCATTTCCATATGCACAGCATTCTGCGTCTATCGATCCATTGCACCCCCATTGACATTGCTCCTAGAGATTTTCTGTGGGATGTTTCTTTCCTTCTCACCATGCGGATCCAGCTTGATGTTAACTCCCAAGATTTTTTCTTATTTCCCCCTACCCTGGATGACCCTTCCATCGTTATTTTCCTTGTCCTTCTTCATAATGTCGCGATACTGTGCCAATTGTTTCTATTTTTGATGAATTATCCTGATTAGTTTTCTTAAATACACCTCTTGAGACGTTGGTTGTGACTTATCGACATTTTTCATCATCTGCTTCTTTTTCTATTTTTTTCGATAGTTTTGGAATTTACAAAATGCATTTTCACAAAACATCCCACTACTTATTTAAAAACTCTGATACTATATGACTAAAAAATCCGATCAATCGGCAATAAAATCTGGGTTAGCCCAGTCATGACCACCCCCTAACTCTGCCTCTGTTTCGAATTGTCATGCATCTAAATCATTCGAAAACAAATCATCGGAAATATCACGCTTATTACTCTCTTTCCCAAAAAAACTATCTTAACGCAAAAGCCTGTGCTTATAGAACTAATTCACTGCCTTATAATCGCCTTAAATCTGCTTCATGAACTCATTTTTATCAAAAACACTTGAATTAAAATGAATATATAAGTTTCACGGAATCCTACTTTGTTCTGGGCGAATTTACTTCATCAGTTCAATCTTCCTACTGCTTAATCTCCTTTTCCACGGCAACCCCGATTACGCACTATCCATTCTTTAGCCCATCCTTCAAAGTCCTGACTTCTCCGTGAAAATCAGTCTAAAATAACTGCATAGCTTACGCTGATGAGGACTCCTTTCAAAAAACCCTCGTACAAACGGTAATAATCTAGCGACTCGTACCCCTCTGGCAGCATCACAAAACTCATCAAATTGTCTTTCACCCTGTACTATAAATTTAATTCAATTTTTTTCTTTGAAAAGTTCTCCTCGTCTTTCAATAACTGTAGTTCGCAGTTCATAAACTCTGAAGAAACTCCCTAAAAATTCATAAACCATCAAAATACTCTCAGCAATTCTTTAGCTGTGTCTGTCAGCTTCAAATGTGAAGCCTATCGTTTGCTGTACTAATCCGCTACACGAACTCCGATCTGAACACCTCTATAACATCATTAATTAACTACATTTCGTATAATTTCTCGTTTGCTTACTATAAACTTGTCGTTAGCTTTACCATCTGCTTCACCAAAGAACTGTATGTTATCATGGCCAATTAGGCTTTCTTTTATATTCATCAAGGAATACCACCATCGATGTCATTATTTTTAATATCTTACGAAAAATAATTGAAACCAAGGGCAAATACTTATTATTGGTGTTACATCATACCTCATTTTCTTTGGATATTCTATGACTTTTATTCACTTTCGACACTTTAGAATCGCCATTATCAAAGGTCGACTGTTGTGTGACTCCGGAATACATCATTTTCGCTTCATTTCCAATCTCCCTCAGCGGAATTTCTTTTGGCTCTCCCTTATTGCGACTCTCTTACTCCCAATAATGATTTCGTTTGTTGGTCTCCTTTATACCTATGCACTAGCTTATCTCACCGTCGATACCTGAGTTCTGATTCTCATCGATTTCAGGTTGGCTTGCTTTACTCATTTTCCCCATCTTAGAAGGTACCCCTTCACTTGTTTCAACCATAAACTCCTTTTTTCCGTTGTCTCTCACACCCCTATCTTTCCTTTCCCAAAATTTCTGCAACTATTCCTTGATTCTCTAGCTTTGTTCCAATTCTTTTCTGTAGCCATCCTCCATTACCCTCACTTTCTCCACCAACATGCACATTTCCCCTCTTATTATCTCCTTTTTTCTCTTCTACTCGCAACGTTCCTCCTCTAAAGACTACTCCTACAGCCTGAGTTTCCTTTTATCCACTTACAATTATTGTATCCGCTAAATATATCCCTCCGCTTTCCCCTTCATCAATCTAATCTCAACTTACAGCTGCTTTTTGTGCTCTTTGATCTGCTTGTTCTATGCTAACAATTTTGTTAATTTCTCCTAAATCCTGGAGTTTTTCTAACATTTTTCGGCATACATAGCTTACAATCTCTCCTTCTCTCCTATTAACTTGTCACATAACCCCTTCTTCTCCTCGTATTTTCGAATAATATCTTTACTTATGGTCTGGTTCTCGTTCAACTTATCCCTTAGAAAATCTAGCTCACTCGAAATTTGATCTCCGTCACTCTCGATAACCTAAATTTACTCCTCTACGATCGGCCTACTCGACTAGAACTATTTGATCAGTTGAATGAGTTTCTAATGCTACTTTCGCAACCTTGCATTCTCCTCCTCTAAAGACTCACTTCTCCCTGCCAGTCTCTTGACCTCATTCTCAATCTCCCCTTCGGTTTCAACCATCTCT
>JAOWAT010023238.1:0-12194 GCA_028571025.1 Longipedia americana | reverse complement strand
GGCATCAACCTAGGTTTTTGTGTTCTATTTGTTTCAACAGGAACTTATTTCTGTTTGGCTCTTCGGCTGCTTCAGGACGTACTCGTCCTTGTTGAATTTTATAATTTTTAGCAAGCTCTAAACAAAACTTGTCCCTTTTCAAAAACATTTGATTAGTGTCTCTTTTCATGCATCCGATATTCCAGTTTGAGGATAGAACGTTCAATGAAAATGTTGTATAGCTAAAAAAAACTTTAATAGATATAATTTCCTCAAAATTTTACAAAAACATGTTCTCAAAAGTCCGTTGGATCACCACATTTGATGTCCAGAAAAAATGAATCACTTCAAAGTTATTCAAAATATTATTCTTTTCCACATTACTTTGCATTCAGTTTTGTGAATTCCGTGTTATCTGCATGAATTGCAATGAATTCAAATTTAAAAAGCTGGAAGGAAAAGCCAAGTAGGGGTGGAAAATCGAAGCACCAAAAACATCACACTTGAGAATTGAATTGCATTTTTATGGAAGTTGCTTGATTTAACTTTATTTGAATGTCCAAAGTTACATTATATATTATATAGCTATCGAAGTAACACCTGGAACAATTTGAATTATCATCGATTACATCAGTAAATTTAATTTGTGTACATTTTGTTTTTCATAGATTAATTTTGCATTGTTTTTGATAGGAAAAAATCTGGGAAAGTCTTGTATGTCATTTTGTATTGAAAGTTACTACACAAATAAGCCAAATACCCAACCGTCATTCAAATAAAGAGAAATCACGCAACTTGACAGATTGATTCGGATTGCATTGAAGAAAAATGCATTTTTTGGAGGCAACATGGAATCAACATGAGATGCATTCCATTCTAAAATGGAGAAAAAAGAAAGAAATAGGAGATATTGGTGAGATCTCAACAAGACATTTATTTCGGAAGAAAATGGTATGTTATTAGGGTGTAAATGCTTCTATTCTATCGCTTTGTCAGGATTTTCTTTTCTCAAAATTTTCTGAAAAAATATCAGATTTTTTTTAAGAAACTCAATCTAAAACCTAATGTTTACATAGAAAAAGTATTAATTATAGCCCGAATTTGAAGTAAAATGAAAAATTTTCTAAAAACCAAAATTTCTTATACGATTGTGGAAAAATTTAAACATTTCCCACAAAATTTGGCATTTTTTCGAAAACTCAAACCCCAAAAAATACAAAGTATGAATTGTTTTTGATAAAGGTGAATTTTCAATAAGAAAGTCTGTTTCTGGTAAGGACAGATAGCTTAAATTTAGTTCCTTCCAGCAATGTGCTATGTTGGAATGCATTGATAAAAAATGCAACGAATTGGATCCACTTTTTGAAGGGTTAAACTGTAATAAGTTGTGCATTTTCTGTTGCTTTTTTGTTGTTATGTGTCACCTAAAATTATATACATCACACAACAACTATGTCAGGAAACACTTCATTATAAAAAAGGGTTGTCAAAAATTGAAATTTCTTTACAGACACCTTTGTCACAACTAGTTTTAAAGTATTTTGAGGAAAACTCATAAAATGGGTAGTCTTGAAGAGAAATGTTTCCAAAGCATAGTTTCTACAACACCAGAGCATTATCTCAAATTAATTGACTTGTGGTGTAGTGAAAACGTAGAATTGAAAGTCAATTTGCAGAGAATTATTGACTGTTCTTATTTCTATGGATGTACCAAATTGACTAATTTCTTGAATTTGTTCTGCAACATTATCTCAAAAAATTTGAATGAATTTGAGAAAATCCCCTCGGATGCCCCCTAGAATTTTGGATTTTATAGGAGGTATCCAAGAGGTTTTGTTCAAATTTGCTCAGATTGCTGAGATATGGCCGCCGAAAATTTCAATAAATTAGTCAATTTGGTACATCTATAGAAATAATTACAGTTAAGTAGATATGTTCTTCAAAACTAGGGGTGTTGTCTGGAGCAAAACTTTTTAAAGCCAGGGGTGAAAATTTTCTTAAGCAAAATTTAAGTCCCTTTGCTTTGAATGCTCTAGGTCCTTTTCATTGATCTGGTCTGGTCATCATGAGGATTCATTTCATGGTGGTGTTCAAAAAAGAGAAAGAAAGAGAATGAGGGTGCAACAATAACAAAAAAGATTGAAGATGAATAGGTAGTGAGGATAGTTAGCACAAGTGAAATACACAAGTGACTCAGGCACCCTCTTACAGATATCATAGAAGTGAAAGAATTTAAAATTGAATTCTGATGCAAAATTGAAGCATTTGAAATTCATATCTAAGGGAGAAATGAAACTAAACTTAAGTATAATTCAAGATTTGATAACTGGAAATAAATGGATTTTGAATCAAAACAATCTTAAAACTGCGGTTGCAGAAATTCTTCAACTTTGCAGGAGACACTCTGATTCATATGATTTCATTTCAAGGCAGATAAAACAAGGTGCCTGAGACACAAGTGAAGTAAGTGTACATGAGAGATTGAATGAATGGGAATGAATGAATGAGCTCTGCAGCTTAGATGGCTGAGAATGATTATGCACTTTTCTTCTCTTCTTTAGTAATTCATCTGGACAACAGTTTACACTTCAATTCAATACCTATGGACAATCTTTAAATACAATGAGAATCTACATGAGAGGAACATTGTACAACCTTAATACTACTTGCATGGCAAAAAATGAAACAGATTAAACTTTGAGTGGTGGTCCCTTTTTATTCAGAACTGTTCTCACTCACTGTCTGAATTAATCTAAAGGTATACAGGAGCATCACTACCATTTGGCTACTACTTGTCTTATGTGGTCTCTGAATTTTATAAATATCATAGTTATGATAAAAACAGACACCAAACTGAACTCAAGAGACATGACAGAGATTGTACTCATTGTATCTAAATTATCATTGTCATCATCATGATTGTAATGATTTTCATTTTATGAATTTAGATTTTCAGCCACAGTAGTAGCTCTAGACATGAGACAAGACACCTACTGGGAGAGATAGGAATACTTGTCAAAGAGCTTGTTGAAACCTGTGCTTGGAAAAGAAAAACTTTTCACTCTCTGAAAACATAAACAGTATTAACAACAACAACACATCATCTCATCGCCACCAACAGGTTATGTCTCTGAAGTATCATAGACTGCTAGTAGGGATGGGGTTGAGGAAATAATGACACAGAGAGATGATTGTTACTGACTCCGTATCATTGTCTAAGAAGGCATGGGAATTGAAATATGAAATAGAGGTTGGGAAAACAACAAGTGAAGGATCTTCTGAACACTGCGCAGATATGATTTAAGGATACTAAAAAGTCTAGGGTTTAGTGATCCCCATGATTTTTTTCCAAGCTATACTTTCTGAAAATTCTTCTTTTAGATCAAGATCCACAGTTTCTGATAATTTACCTTTCAGCCCAATAACTAAAATAGTTGGACTTTGGGAAATCTGGAAGCTTTCAGATGCTTGCTTGCACATTGACAAATTTGAAAAAAACATCTCTTCCAAAAAACCAGATGTAAAATGATTTGAGGTCATGGATGAGACCATGGTTCCTTGGAATTGTTCAGAAAAAGTTTTTTTCTTAATTCCAGAGCAACTTTACTTCCTGAAAATACAGAACAATCCAAAAGAAAGTCTTGCAAATAAGAGCAAGAATTTGTTTCAACTTCCTGCTTTCACAGGGTAAAAATGAATGAATGAATGAAGTTCTCTCCACCTTATTCCTCTTCATCTGTTTCTCTTTCAAAGACAAATAACAACTCTAATCTCTCCTCATGTTTTGTCATATCATTTCATTTCATTTTCATGGGTGGGAAGCAAGCTCTGGGGGCTAGTGACAGTCTCAACAAATATGGTTTTATCTAAATTACCCTAATAGAGCAGGGTCATTCATATAAAGGATATTCATACAACTACTCAAACCGATCCATTGCCAGGGGCCAGTGCCAGTCTGAACAAATTAAAGGATTAAAAGTTTTGATTGTCTAGTATCTCAGGCTATTAATTTTCAGTGCGTATTGAAGTGCTATGCTATCATTTCTGATGAAAGAATTATTGCGGTTTTTGTTTGAAAAAAAAGTTTCAAATTGAGGCTCTCAAGTAGAATTTCAGCCTTAAAAAAGAATTAAAAAATTGACAATTTAATTTTTCATGTTACTTCATTAAAAAAAATTTCGAAATTATTCTTATCATGGGGCAAACAAATTTGTTGAGATTGCAGAGTCTGAAATTTTGCACAAACTTACAAATTTTGGCTAAAGCTGAATCTTAGTTGGGCTGCCTCAATTATGAGAAAAGATTTGTAAATTCCAAACAAGATGCTGAATTGTCGTTGGGATAATAGCCAATATAGAATAAAAAGAATGGCCTGTTGTAATAACAGTCTAATTCATATCATCCTTAAAGGACCGACTATAATTTCGGTTCTTATGAGTCAATTCAACGATGATACCGTGAGACAAATTTTGCAATAAACAACACTCTCACATAATGTGATGAGGGTCTCCCTATTCCCTATTATTTGCCAGATTCATTCATCTAGTTATTTGTGAAGATTGTTCTATATAATTCCATCCATTCTCTGAGGGCTCTTCTAAAAGACATCAATTGCCTGTAATGTTCCTCGCTTTAATACTGCTGCCTGTCTGTTATTCTCTCATGATTCCCCCTCTAATTTTTATTTTTATTTTTATTTTTGGAAGATCTTTATGAACAAACGGACAGCCAGTCTCTTATGTGGCTGAAATTGAGTTACAGTAGCGTTCATAAAGACTTGGGCAGATTTATATACGATTTTTTTTTTGAAAATTAGCAAAATATCCTGCTGTGGTACAAAAGCCTATGTCCAAAACTATGAGACATGTTTTTCCCTTCAAAAAATGTCTAAGACACAGCCAAGTTTTATTTTCATTAATTGACTGCTTTTGTTTACGTATGTGTTATCTCTTAAGAGTTTCAAGAGTGTAATGAATGGGTTTTTATTGTATACATTCCTAAAAGTCTTTGGAGATTACACATATTTATAATGGCAAATAGAGAAAATGTCATATATTGTCCTAAAATTCGTTTTGTTACATAGTGAAGTAGGCAGAAGAAATCAGAGGCCATATGTTAGGAAATTGAATAGAATCCGCAAATATCTTCTGCATCCTTGAAGCTGTAGAAATGAATGATATCGTTTTGGAATCACAATGAATAAAGAATTCCAAAATAGTATCAAACATTTCTACAGCTTCAAGGATGCAGAAGATATATGCGGATTCTGTTCAATTTCCTAACTTACGGCCTCTGATTTCTTCTGTCAACTTCACTGTTAATGATATGAAAATACACCCTACATTTCCAAGAACATCTCATTTTTTTTAGATTTTCTCAAAACCTTTTTTAGTCTACTCATCTTTTTATGAACACCACTGTAGCTGCTCATGATTTGTACAAGTGGAAACAATGGAGAATAAGAGCAATCGATCGTAATAGGGCAATTTTGGTCCAATTTTGTTCATGACACCAGCCATTGTGATTTATGTCATAATAGCTAGTTTAGTTCTGCTACTGCTCTTGTTCTCTTATACTCAATGCCTCTTGTGTCTTCGATTAGATTTAGATTGCTTTATATGTTGTTTCTAAAAGCAGGGAGAGGACTAGATTCTATTTTGTCTCAAAGATTAGATTTAGGAAGCTTAACTGACGCATTTGGACTAAAAAATGATTGCTAATTCAACTAAATTTAAAAATATCATGATTTAAAGTACCCCTGTGTACTCAAATTTACTTCAATGGAGGTCAAATTTATCCAATTTTGCTGTATTATGAAGTAACATTTTAGAGGCCTAAGCTGCCGAGAGCTTACATATTTTGTAAAAATTTGCCATTTTAATATGCTTTAAAGGACTGGTGGACTTTTTTAGGAATTGGCTACATAAGTAAGTCCTGACCCTACAACTCTCTGTCTTTAGAAGAAATACAGCTTTGAGTAAGTTTTGATTGCTGCTGCTGCTGCCTGTGGTAACAACTAATGTGTCTGTTTAGTTCATTGGCACTGTGCTGTGTTTGTAATGATAATAATGGTTTGAATGAGTTTGGATGAAGAAACAACAGAAAAATGGCATGGCACAATTCAAAAACACATAAAAATGGAGCTAGTAGCTACTTTGAATACTTCAACAGCACCAGTGAATTCACAGAGAGTCTTAAATAAATTTGAGAAATGAATGATTGTATTTCAAAAAATATATAACTAAGGCTGTGAGTGAATGGCAAATATTTGGAAAAAAATTGATTTCTTAGTAATTATGAAAGGCTTTGATGAAATATTTGAGCAATTTTCTCTCATTTGACTAAAAAATAAGACTTAGAATTTTTATTTTCCCAGACTTTGGTACTTTTTGACTATAAATTTATTTAAGACTACCTGTGAATCAGGTCGTGATCTTGGAAGGCTATTTATGAGTAATTCAAGTCAAAATTGTTATTCACTCTCCTCTCAATGGCAATGCAGAGCAGAGAGTCTCCTAAAGAGCGTAGAAAATGACTTCATGACTTTACAATATTTTAGAGAGAATTGATATCTTTTTACCTCTTTAACTGAATTGCTGCTGCTGCTTGCTATTGGTTGGTATTATGGCTACTTCATTACTTTACTTTGCTCAGTAGTTGAATGGGAATAATTTGGATTGGTGCATAAAAAATTTTGAATGGTTGTCTAGACTTTTGAGAAAAATTGAAAAATGTAAATGATTGCTTTTTTGGCTTCTGAATTTCAACTTGAATTTTGGCTTTTTTATGTTTTGATGAATAGATGTGGTTTTTGGAAAATAATTAGCAGCTATTATCTGTATGGATGTACAATTTTTACAAGTTCAAAAAACTGAAACACAACTTAATCATTATTTGACGCTTGCATTAATTGGAAAATGGAAAGTAGAGTTACAAAGTATTTTTAAATTTATAAAATACCAATGAGATATTCATGCTTTAAAAAGGTTGAAATTACGAGATATCTAAAGATTTTCGGTAGGGTATTGATTACAATCAGAAAGTTTTCGGAAATTACACTAATTTGTCAAACTATTTAATAATATCCAAGGACTTTCAGGAGTGTAGACAATGAATATTATTTTTTTACTCCTGAAAGTCTTTGGATATTACACAACTTGCACATTTAGACAAATAATAGCAGTAAAGTAGAAAAATAATGCTGTAATGTAATTACCTCATCTGGATCAGCCATTTTGAATTCCCAGCCATCTCCCGTCCAGGAGATATAATTCTGGCACGTCTTATCCGAGAGCAGCTCCAATAAAAACTGCCACAACTGAATGGGGCCACCAGAGGGCGTGACTACGGGCCCTCCTTGCTCGGACCGGTTTTGTGAGTAGGTAATAAGGCCCGGCGTGGGCATGGAGTGGGGCCTCATATGAGGTGGTGGACCATGGCCCATGGGGGTCAGGCCCGACATGTCTAAGTGTGTGGGTGAGGACTTTGGTGTTAGGACTGCTGCAGAAGAGACAATGGGTGAATTGGCAGATGAAACGACTGGCATTGTACTAGAGGGCAATGGAGACTGCAAGGGAAAAGAGAAAGAGAAAAACATTAATATCATCATTTAATTGCTATACTCAACAATAATTATTTGTACAAAGATTAAAGAAACAGACTTTTTATTTCTTTATTAAAAAGTTTGAAAAATTCTCTTTGAACATCTCTACTTTCATAGTCTTGGCATCATACGAAAAGTTTATGATCAAATATTTAAGAATTGTATAACCAATGTACTTCAACATAGAATTTGTTAGTAAAATTTATCATATGGGGGTGCTGCACTTAGTCTTGATATCTACTTCCATCAAGCAAAACAAGGACAAAATTTGCAGTGAATTTAGGACTGCATCCTAATTGAAATGAAGTAACCTAGGAGATTATCGACGCCCTTAAAATCATGGTTTAGAAAGAATTGACGTAAATCTCAATCACAACGTAGGTAAATTTTAATCACTTGGGAGATTCATTTTTTAAAACTTGTTAAGATCCTAAAATCCTGAGTTTGTTTGTTGTTTTTGATATGCTTCTTCATTTCTTAAGATATGCCCAGATTATTGTTTCATTAGAGCAGTTTATCAAGATGATTGTCTTGGTTTTGAGGGGTGATTATCTCCCTTTTCTGTCTTCTCTCATTAATATCAATGCTGTCAATGGACTCTATTGTATACCTTTCATCAGGCCAAAATATTGGGATAAAGAAAATTTGCTTTGCAACAAGAAGAATACTCCGTCCATTTGAAATGAGATGAACGAGCAAATCATCAAAATCATCTTTTTCATACTCGCTCTTCTTCAAGTTCCAGATTGGCAATGAAAAGTTAGGAAAGTTTTGGAAACTAGAGATATTTTAATTTCTAAAACACCCCTTATTCGTGTGATTCTGATACTTCAGGTTGAGAATAGATTATGAAAATTCATGAAAGTTGTAGAAAATGGAGATATGTTTGCACTTTAACACCCTTTTCTTTTTCCATTACGACCCTTCAAGTTGGAGAAAACTCAGATTAAATAGGTATTGATGGTTTTTCTGTTGAGATAATTTCAAGTGGACGGATCAGCAATAAATTTCATGCGCATAGACAACACTGTTGTGTTTATGAAGAACGTTAAGAACAATTTAGATTATCCTGCTCAAATTGAGGCTTGAAAATGAATATACTGCTTCAGGGGATATTATCATCAACTCCAAAATACTTCCAGAGCTAAGGTCGATATGGTTGCAAGCTGACGTCTTTTATTTTGCAGTTACTACATGAGAAAAGATCAAAAACAGCTCAAAACTAAATTGTTATCCTAGTTGTGTTACTCAAATGAGAGAGGATTTTATGAATGAACAGTTTACTCAAGGTCGAGAAGTGAGCTAGAATCTTTAAAAAGACATACAGAAATAAGAAATATCATTCTTACGCAAAATGCACCTTCAGAACATGGAATATTGTGTGGTAAAACTGGCATCAAAATTCAGAAAATGTAATATCAGTAAAAACCTTCTTTAAAAATGCCCAAGTCCCTTCTCAACCATTGACAGGATTACTATTGAAGAAATAAAAGAAACATTTAGAAAACATTGCTTTTGTTTTTGCATTAACTTTCAAAATTTCCAAAGTCCCTTCTAAACCACTGCAGGATTAGTGTTGGTGCAATACCCAAATATAAAATAATTTTGTTCGACTTCATTTTTCATGGAAAGGAATGAATTAGGTATGGTTTGTTGCCTTGGTTAGTTTTATCCCTCAGCAGTAATCTCTCTCCTGATTTGAAGCTGAATGCATTTAAGAGAAAGAATTGAAACTATCAGTTCTCTCTTCAGTGGCTGAATGACTGTACTAGTACTGGTTGCATAGTGCACAGGTGACCTTAGGTGACCACAATATGGTGTTCTCGACTCAACATTTGGGGTGAAAAATAGTTATAGAATCCTATAGATTTACTCTTTCTAAAATGGGATATTTTGTGATTACTGATCTCATTTCGGAAGCTGAGAACAGCAATTACATTTTTACTTTTACAGAACTGAGGGTAATCCTAGGGTGTTTTAAATGTTTACGAAATAAGCCTAAAAGTGAATGAATCTGTAGATTTTTGTGCCAGAAAACAATTTTTTGTAATAGTTACTTTCAATTTTTATGACATTGAAAGAGCTAACTAAAATTTATGCAGTAAAATTGGAAATACTAAACTCAGGTCAAAAATCTAAATGTAAAAAGCTTTTTTGGCATTCATTAATTGGAAAAATTTTATGTTGGATGAAACACCCTAGTAATCCTAGCTGGGTAAAACGTCATGCTAGGTAGATTTGTAGAGATCATCATAATGAAGCTTTACGGGATTTCGTCTTTAAAAGGTAGAATTTCAATTTCAGTTGTTTCGTGGGCGAAGAAGAAGAGAATTACCATAGAGTTCGTCATTCAGTCAAATTGTGTGTCAGTTTGCTGATTAACCCTTTGAATGTGGATGCAAATGTTATATTTCAATTTTAGTTGTTTGAGCATAAAGAGGAAATTCTGAAAGAGTAAAATTTGAACAAATTCACAATATGCACTGCATCTTTTCATCAAAATTTTTCTCTTTTATAAAATTTAATTTCAATGCTTTTTAGAGTATCATAGATATTGAGCAATTGCAATAAAGGATTAGGTTATTATGAATTCCCATTTTAGAATAATTTGAATACATTGGATTGGAATTGTCAAAACAATAGAAAGTGAAATTCTTTGTTAAAATTGAATATGGTAATGGCTAAATGTGATTAAATTTTCTTGCCATATTTTGATAAAATGCTAATCAGATATCAAAATATGTCACTCAGGTCTGAAAGGGTTAACCCCTTCTGAATTTGACATGACAACTGAAAATAGTATTGATAGCCTGCTGAGCTCTTAACCCCTTCACTGCTTACTTACTTATTAAACAGAGAGACATAACATAACAACAAGGTTTCAGTAGTCAGTCAAATGAAAGGTAAAGAGATTCCCACGACTTTTGCCAAGTTCACTTTCCCTCAATGACAAAAATATGTGTTTTAGTTTAAGAAGTCTAACCCTAACATTCATTCTGTACAAATTACAAGAATTAGAAGTACTAAACACGGCTCAATGTTTTAAAAGGCAGACTGACCCAAAATTATTCCTTTAAAAATTCAAGATAAAATAGGAGAAGTTCTATAAGTGGAATTTCAATATTGAAGCATTAAATTCCTCTGTTTTATTGTAATAAGTCAAAACAGAAGTCAACCAATTCATATATCTATTAATTTAAATTCAAAAGCCTAAATTTAAAACTAATTTAAGAAAGGTTTTTTAAGTAAAAGGCAGTATAAAATTCTTCATGTCAAGCATTACTTCCATCTTTGATTGGTCCCAATTTTCTTTTATTCTAAATCTGAAAAGTCTTGTAATTAATAACAAGAATAACATTTGACTTAGTTTAAGACCCTTCAAAAGTGTAAATATGGGTCGACCTGAGTTTCTCCTTTACTCATGCATTAAAGCAGTCAATCACTCAGAGAGAAAGAGTTTTTAGTTTTTGTTTATGACAAAATGAGACAGTAAGTTATCTGTCTGTGGAAAGAACTACAATTTATTTTGCTACCTTCCTTCCTCCATTTCTAATAGTAATAGCAGTAATATCACCACAGGCAGTTACAGCTTTCATTCATTCATTCAAATCTCTCTCTTTTCAACAAATTTACAATTTAAATGTTATTTTCGTTTTTCAGTTTTCAGGTACAAAACAAGCAACAAGGGTAGGAGGGTAGACAATGGCAATTCTATTTTACGTTCAGTTTTCAGTGGGAAAAAGTTTCTCTTCAATGAGATCCACAGACTAATGACTTTCCCGCGACCATTTCAAATCATTTTGTTTTCATAAAATAATATGAGGTACCTCAAGGTATTTTAGAAAATTATCCAAAATTTTGAATTTTTGCAAGGTTACTATTTTTAATCAGACAAAGCTAATTCATCACGAGCAAAAATAACTAAATCTTGTTCTCTGTCGTGAAAATTAAGATCAATGATAGCATTTTCAATGAAATTACTACATAACTGAAAGCTTTAAGTATGTCATCTTTAAAGAATTTCAGGAAAGTAATCACTAAACATCAAATTTATTACATTGCTTGAAGTCTTTGGAGATGACAAAAATGCCGCCTTCTAAGAATTAAGCAAAATTATCAATTTCAAACTTTAGTTGGTCTACCTCACTTTGTTTTCATAAAACAATATTTTTCTGGGAAAACGAACTTTGTCCACAACACAATGCAAAAACGAAAATTAAAATAATGAAGCAGAGAAAGAAAGAAGCCATAAAAACATATAACAACCTTGATGATAATCATTTTTATATATTTCATTTTATTTTTATCTTTCACCTGCTTTTGTCATCTATCTATTAGCAGTAATTCTCTCCCAAAAACATTAATAGGTATGCATTGCTATTTTGAATGTTTGCAGGCTTTTGTACAGATTTTAAACCAATTAATTTAAACAAGAATCTGTTTTCGTCATTTTCAGTACTTTTAAGATCAAATTTGGAAAGGATCGACCTACATTTTGAGAAATTTAAGAAATTTTGAGAACTTCTGCATTTTCAGAACATATTAGATTGAAAATTTTGAGTTTTGTTAACATTTTTGGCTGAATCTAAGCAAATTTTCTTATAGAAAGCCA
>JAOWAT010023127.1:0-12194 GCA_028571025.1 Longipedia americana | reverse complement strand
TTTTTTGGCTAGAACATCATTATATGAACCAAATAAGAGGCCCAGGTGGTTTTTAGAAAATTGAAAAAAAATTCTTCTGGACAGATAGTTCCTACCACTGGGATAGGGTCTGTTAAATTGCTAATTTCATCAAATCTACAAACTTTTCTGTAAAATTTTAAGTTTTTCAACATTGTAAAACAAAGTTCAAGCCTTGATAAATCCAGAAACCTGACATTATACCAATAGTAGAGGATCCTAATGATATGATTTCTAAACGCCAAGTTATGGACAGTTACAAAGTTTTTTGAAATTTTTCTTTCAAATTTGGGATTTTTAGATGCCGAAGATCATTCTGAAAAGGAATCGATATAGGGTTAATCCTTTGTAAACGTCCCTAATATACCGTACAGCAACCTAAATCGGACCTACCGGGGGTAAATCGGACCTAAGCTAAAATGAAACTAGAGTGAAATTTAAGAATTTTGAGCTTAGGTCCGATTTACCCCTGGTAGGTCCAATTTAGGTGGTCAGACGGTATTGTTACTTACCATCGTTTGAACTATTTAAAATCATATTTCATGTGAAGCTCTTACATCTGGGAAGAAACTTTGCTAAACAAGAAATGCATTGTCTCCCTCCATGTTACTTTCTTATTTCTGAAAGTTTTCAATTTTAATTAGTATAGAATCTTTTACTTCATAAGCACCAAATTTGGGGTCGTACAGGATAGGTCCTAGTTTTCCTAAAATTCGGGTATTTGCAATTTTCTCCTAAAACTGGTCCCTCGCAAACAGCTTTCTGCGAGCAATTTTTCTTCAATTCATAAGGAAAGTCAAATTTGGCCCTTATGATGGCCTTTTTGACCTTTTTGAAAAAATGGTCTTATGTTTGTACCGATGGTTATAAATGGTTTTGGAATGAAATTTTTCTTGATTGTTACATTTTTCACCAAGACTAATAAATTTTATGTTTGACCAAAAATGCAATGCAAGGGAAAGTAGCAAAATTTGGAATGCCTTTCAGTCCTGGTTACTACAGCTTTTTAAGATTAGATTCTGTAGCATTTCTAAATTAAAACAATTCATAAGTTTGTGAGATGTACTCTGATTTATGAGTATTAATGAATCAGAGTCCTCACAGATTTCAAGAATATCTTTTGCATCCTATACACCTAGGAATATTGAAAGTAGTAAAGATCAATTTATGTTTTAATGATGATTTCAAAATTATATCATACATTACTGTATCTACAAGGATGCAAAATATATTCATGGATTTTGTCGGGTTTCAGATTTATTCATTCTTAATCTTATAAATTAGAGTACGTACAGCTCATATTTTGTCTTTTCACTATTTAACTAATGTTCTACACAAATCTTGTCAAATGTTACATTATATTTTGTATAGCGTAATTCAAAAAACGACAAGGCGGAAAATAATCAAAATTGGTTGGTCCAATACCTTCATCCTTAACTACAGCAGAATTTCATGGTATGAAACTCTGCTATGGTTAAGGACAAGCCAATTGGCCCAACCAATGTTGCTGAATAATCATTTTCCGTCTTGTTGTTTTTGAATTACACAAAATCACACTACAAACTTGTTCAGATTTGGGTAGTGTAGATAGTTCAAGTTACGACTCATATTTGAGCGCCTTTCCCTCTCTTTGACATTATTGACAAAAATAACAAAATCGGTTAATCCGGGTATTAAGTTGTGGACCAATCAAAATTCATGTACTTTTGTAATGAACCAATGGGAAAGAGGATGATCTGCCTTTCTTGTCTGATCGGCACTCACACTCTGATCTCCATCTTGTAAGCTCAACATAGAAATTAGATGGAACTTAATTTATGCAAATAGATGGTCTTGAAATTAATAATGCTCACCTCAATCATCATCAGGTAAAACATCAGTTAATTTGATACACATGTACTCCCATAATTTATATATTTTTTACTTATTCTTTACCATTTTCAAAAATTCGAAATCACATATTTTTGGTAATATTGTGTTAATGTTAGAAGATACATTTAAGCAAAATTAGCATGTCTTTCCAATGACGCCAAGTCTGACCTGTAAAGCTCTCTTGTTTTCCGGACTTAGGCATTTCAAATTTGAGGGATGGTCAGGGTGAGCAAATCACAAATTGTTAAAGTATCAATTTTTTTACTAATAAATCGCAAAAGTCATTCAAACAAAAGATAGAGAGCTAAAAAAGTTGAAATAATGAAATGCCCTTTGTTTTTCCGTAGGGTCTATAACAAATCTCCCAATGATTGAAATTTTTCCTTCAAAAAGCAGTCAAATTCCGTGAACTGTTTAATTGGATTGGTGATCTTTTTTAATTGAATTTGAGGCGAATTAGTTTCCTTTTGATCTATCTTTGAAAAATACCTATACATAAAGCCGTTTTGTCTCATGAAAGCAATCTCTCAGGTAAAGAATTTTGACCCTGAAATTTGAAATGCCAAAGTCAGTAAAACGAGAGAAAATTATGAGTCGGAAATGGCATCGTTGGTAAGACGAGTTAATTTTGATATAATGTATCTTGTAACATTATTAACACATTATTACCAAAAATATGCAATTCTGATCTTTTGAAAATGGTAAAGAAAAACTAAAAAATATAGAAATAGGAGTACATGTGATTGGAGCTCATTCAGCCGTGCAGCCACCTTTGGGGTCAAAAAAGTGCCTAAACATAGAGAGTCACTTAATTTGGATGCATATTAGATCAATTTGGGCACATTTTAGCATCTTGCTCAAAACCTTCATCTGCCCAAGAAACCATATTAAGCTGAAAATTTTTTGAAATATTTCTAAAACTTTTGATCATTAAATGGTCTGTTGAGCAGATTAAGGTTTTGAGCATGTTAAGTGATGCCCAAATTGTCCCACTACAGAGTTAGAACCTGTCTCAAAGCAGAATCACACATCTCTCTTAAATCGAATTTGAATTTGATATGCCTCCAAGACACATATGTCTATTTTTTGTCCTAAAAAATGTTCTTCGACTTTTCAAACAATGGTATCCAGTCAGAAAGACCAAATAAACATCCTTGACAATAAGAGTCTACCTTAAAGAGAGGTTCTGAGAATTTAACTTGAAAAATTCAGTGAAAAGAAGAAAAAAGAGTGAATTTTGTTCCCTCTTTTGAGTGAAAGTGTGAAGCAGAGAAGACTTTTTGGATATATTTTTGGACATGGTCTAAAACCGGAATTATTCTAGACTCTAAAAATTCCAATTAGAGCATCATAAGCCCTTTGGTCCATTTGCAACTCACCAAACAAGGCTCATCACTTTTTTAAAAGTGCCAAAAATCTTTTTGGAATATCTCTGTTTTTACAAAACTTTTTGAAAATATTAAACATGCATCAGAAACTGGAATATATTTTCTTTCAATAGAATCAACATGTTAGTAATGAAATATGCATGGAAAGCTGTGTTTTCATACGTACAATGCTTATCACCGATATTGGATTCAAAAATTCTTTATAGCATTTGTGATTCAGGAATCATATCCTTGTTATACACTTGAGAAAAATGTAAAATATAGAACAATTAGCGGTTACCCAAATTTTACATTTTGATTTTTTTTCTTCAAAACTATTGCCAATGAAATTGCTGTGGCAATAGTACGCCAGAGCTATTCCAAAGTTATTGGCAATCCTTATCTAAATTCTCCAATTTTTTCATTTTTATAATTTTTCAAATGTATCACAAATAATGAAAAAGCTATTTGATGAGGTCTTATAATTCATAATCATTATTTAATCCATCATTAAATTTTAAATCTCATTATTTGAAAAGACTGACAGTTTGGTAATAGCATCCATTAATGGAAGTCATTATGAAGTGGGATGAGATGTAATTTGAAAAAAACTGTCATATTTGTGACTTCCTAAAAATAATTTGTATGCATGGTGTGAAGGATTTTATATAGATTTATTGAGCGAAGTAGAATAAATCTTTAGTCTTAGATAGTAGATTATGGGCCAATATAATTTCCCAATTTAACAAGTTTTCCAAAAACTCAACCTGGTGACTGTAATTGGTATTTGATTTCAAGAATTGGTGTTTAAAATATTTTGAATTTTGTCATGGTGATAGAGGAAGTTCTTCAAAAACTAATTATTTTTCTGCAAAAATGAGGCTGCTACATGAGATTCAGATTGTCATATGAAAATAACAAACAAATTTGACAGAGATCATGCAAATTCATTGACATTTTTCATAGAAATATAAGAAAGGTCCTCTATCACATTTCAAAATATTTTAAACACCAATACTGGTAATCAAACACCAATTGCAGGCCCCAGATTAAATTTTTGGAAAAGTTGTTAAGTTGGAAAATTATATTGGTACATAATCTACTATTTAAGACAAAAACTCTAAGTAGGTAATTGTCCCTTTAAGAATGTTTGAAGCTGTCCTCCACTGGTATTCATGTCCATCCATATTTCAAGATAAGACATATAATGATTGGAATAACAATCACCAATGGAATACCAACCGATCATCAGAGTTTGAACACTGGGAACCAGAAGTGCATTCATTGTACTTTGTGGAAACATCTGGAATATTCTCGGGTCTCTATTATGAATCCATCAGTACCAAAGTCACTCTCACTGGCTTCATCCTACTTGGATTCCTTGTTGGATTGTTTCTCTATTATTTAATCATATTTACATTTGAAAAACTCCACAAAGACGGTCCAGTCAACAAATTGATATCAGGTGAGAACATAGAGTATGGACCACTGAGTAGGGCCACCTGGAGTAACTAATCGATGATAAATTTCATCTTTCACTAAATAATATCAATTTTATATCATAAATTATTAGTTTCACCTGGTGGCCCTACTCAGTGGTCCATACTCAACACTCTCATGAATGTCATAGATTAGGAAATCGAAAAAAGTTTGTTTTGATCCACAAAAAAGTTTGTATTGATCCACTTTTCCCATATTTCTAATTCTGCAGTGGAGGAAGTGTTTCCATATCAAATGAAAATTCAGGAAAGTGTCTGGTATACGTTTCAGCAAAGTTATTTGAGAAAAAATTGTTCAAAATCGTTTCAATATTTTGCTCAGGTAAAAGTGATATTGATGTGATTCATTTTCGTCACTATAACATTCAAGAGACTCTTTTTTCTTATAAGCATCATAATTTTTTGGCAAAGCCTTCAACATGCTTACTTTTAGCTGAAGAAAGGTTTCAAATGATGGCTATTTTTTGATAAAAAAAACCTATTTTAATAAACAAATAAAGGCTTGAAAATATGCTTATTAGATTATGCTAATTTTTCTAGGAATCAAAGGCTTACAAGAAAAAAAGTGTATCAATCTGTATCCATAACCTCGATGTGCTTTGAGTATTTTTGAATGAATGCCCAGCGATCAAAATTAGTGTATTGAGAAAATTTCCCAAGATAATGTGATTTGTACACTTTTGAATTTCAGTGCAGAAGTAAGCATCCAGGCATAAAATTACCAAGATATAATCAAAGTTGAACTTTCCAAAAAATAAGTATCATTACATCGTCAAAATATATATAAAAAAAATCAATGCACTCTCTAAAAATTGCCTGAAAAATAAGCATCCATGTCTTCAACACCAAAAAATAAGCATCTGATAAACATCTTAACCTTAAAAATCAGAAAAATTAAGCATCCTCTAACTTTTGTAATCACTATTTGAACTCTATTTTCAAAGCTAACCAACCATATGACAAACGACTTTCATCTGAGCATATATGATTAGATTAGGTAATGACCTTTCTTACAGTGAACTTCAAAATCTACCGCCTTTGGTTGCTTGTTGGAATACATCCTTTGTTGGTACTGTGGAATCCAGATCTGTTAATGAGCGTATTTGGTCCTGGGGCTTGTCACATAGCGGAATTCTTACATCAATTTCTAATAACACATCTAATGGCTGCAGGTTTGGGTAAGTTTCCAGTGTACCCCATTTGCTAGACTCAGGCAAATGACGAAAAATTCCTCGAAAAACCTGATTCTATGCAATATGTTGTACATTTTCGTATTATTGAGAAAGTCACCCATTAAATTGAAATAAATTTCATATTCAGTGAATGAAGGGCAGTTTGGTCCTTTTTTCAAAACAAAAAGCCTGATATAGGAAAACAAGCACGGAAACCGTGCACTACCTGCGGGGTTTTAGTACTGGAATATTTTATTACTTAATAGAATACACAAAAAACAAAATTTCAAAAAAAATGTTTCTGTAGAACCCAGAGTGCCCTTTTGAAAGCTTCTTGTTCTTCTTCATCATCTATTAGGAACTTATCACATTGTTTGTTGATGCAATTGTTTTCAGCATCACTTTCATTCATGAAATTGTAAAATTTCTAATTTAGAATGATATTCATAATTGTTTTAAATTTTTAACTAAGTTTGTAACAGTTGCTAATGGGTTACAAATTTTTCGTAACCCATTCGTAACCCTTTCGTAACTCATTCATAACTGTTACGACCTAACAAACTGTTTTCTTTCTTCTTCTTTCTTCTTTTTCCCCCCAAATCGGTAAACCTTGACCTGCGCTTCCCGCAGGTAAAAATGGTGTCAGGAGTAATGATTAATGTGGGAGAATTAGATAGCTCTTGATCATAAATGATGCTAAAAATTTTGAATTTTTGCAACATTTGTCACATTATTGAAGTAAAATTGAAATGGCTTGCATTTAGCAGTTATGCAAATATTTGAAATATTTTGGCCAATTACCTCTTCTGGGTTCATGAACTGATGAAAAATCTATTAGAATAGGTATGTTGTATACATTCGCCAAACCATATTTTTGCCCTGGTTTAAAAAAAATGAAAAATATAGAGTACATTTCCTTGGGCAGAGACGCCAGGAATAACTAATTGATGAAATATTTCGTCTTTCACTTAATCATATGAATGATTTATCATCAATTAGTTTTTCATAGTTGCCCCGCTGTAGAAAAATTCCCTCACCCAACACTATTCAAATTTGAAGTTCAGTCTCGAAACTTCATTCGCATTTTTAGATTCTACCACATTTTATCTAATCTTTTAGGAATCGCTTTTCTGAGAGCTCTATATGTGAAAATCCCTTATTGGATGAGAAACTACCAAAAAGCAGCATTGAAGGCCGTCTATATTTACACAGCTGTATTTTCCCTCTGCTTACCAATCTTCTTTGTGACCTACAGTTTCGCAGTTGGGTACAATGACGCCATGGTACTGGGGTTTTGGACCGGCAAATCTGGAGTCTATCTGAGGGTCTTTGAAGATCTGGATGAGATACAACTGTTCACACTGACACGTAAAATCCAAATTATCTTTTACCCAGCAATGTTCAGCATGATTACAACACTGGCATTGTACATGATAATTTACTATGAAGTGTACCTGCAGGTAAAATAAAAAAAAAGAAAGAAATTGACAAAACGATACTGACTTACAGTGCCCTCAGTCTAGAGCGAGCAATTTCTGCAATTTTTCCACATTTTCCAAAAAAATGATGAACATGTTTTGTAAAGAAAATCTTCATTTATTGAATGCCCTACTTGTTAGAAATTATGCAATATGAAAAATTTGGGAAATATTAGAACTGATAGAATATTAACAAATTTTAAACAAAACATTGTTTACAAGTGAAACAAAATGTAAACAAAAAAGTAAATTTTCAAATTTGGACCTGAAAACCTTGTATGGGGGACTCCTGGGGACCTGAAAAGTAAGTGGTAATAATTTTGCCTATATGTTATGTAGTGAAAATTTAGAAAAAAGCTTCGCACAAAAATTGCTCTCTTTAGACTGAGGGCACTGTACTATTGGTAGGATAATTTAAATGGAGAATATTTAAACCCATTGAAGTTTCATCTCCCAAAACTGTGTCTTTCAGACTTCCTTTAAACTTTTGCTAATTTTCCCCAGAAGCAGTTATATTTGATGGGGGAAAAATGCAGGCTTTTTTCACAGTTTTAGCCTTATTAAAACAGGGTAAAATTTTGTAATTCTCAGTTATTGCGTTTTTGAGCTCAGTTTTTCAATTCTTAATCTCAGTTTTTGAAAAATTTTCCCAAGTTTTTAGAAAATTTCTCTTAGTTTTCTTGAATAATTTTGCCAGTAAATACCAAAAATTGACATTCTGACGATGAAAAAGCGTCGTTTTTTGAGAAAAACCTTCAATTTTAACGCTTATTTTCCAAAAATGTAGGAAAAGTGCTACTTTTTGGTGAGTTTTAGAAAATTTTGCTTAATTGCTGCAGGGAAAAATTTCTTATTTCTGAGTTTTTGCTATTTTTCCTCAGTTTCTCCAAAAATTCGACGCTCAGTTTCCGAACAATTTTGTGAAAAAAGGCCTGATATGATTTTTAATTAATGATTTTTCCGTATTTTATTGCAAATACCCATTTTTCACCTGAAACATACATACACCCCATTTGAGAACAAAACCTAAGTATATTCCTCCTCTCATTCCATTGTTATCTGGAACGACTGCTCAAAGACCCAAATGTCAATTGAAAAGGACTCAATTAATAGAATGATTTCAAACAAAAATGTAGGTTTTCTAATGAGGTGTAAGTTTCAAATCTTTTAGAAATGAAACTGGTGAAATTTGGGTCCTTGAACCATTTGTTCCACAGAACAGAGCTCACACCCCTTGCACAATTGATATTGGTCGAGTACATTTGAGGCGTCTTAATGGATTGCTGCGATTTCGAAAAATTTATTAAATTGAGAAGTTCGCATTTTAAATTTTTTGTTTTGCTTCATATTAAGGGTAATCCTTCATAACAGAGGTATGACTCTTCTGGCCTCTGAAATTTTGTATGAAGTTGCTAAAGGTATTGAATAATTGATTGGTAACCTGCTTCAAAATTTCAAAATTGTTTTGAAATCTCAAAAATCCAGTAGGGTGCCTCATTTCTGATATTAAGAAAATTGGAAGGAATTTGGCCCAAAAAAGGAAGGATTACCCCATATTATCAAAGCAAATTACATTTCCGAAAGTCTTTATACTAGCATAGACAATCATATTGATTCTACTCACAGACATATAAATTAAAAAGAAGCCACCTTTTAGAGTATAAATTTTATTTCAAATATTTTGTAAAATGAAGGACAATAATATTGCACTGTTATAGTAGAAATATAACATGGTCAAATCTTTTGCCTCCAGGCATTCTTTACAATTTCTCATACCGTTCTGCTGTCAGTGTTAAGTCAATCCAATGAGAAATAAACATTAATTGGAGATCAGTACATATTCCTTTTATGGCAGGCTATTATAACAATCATTGTGTCTTGAGGGAATTTTCTCACAATGCAATAATAATGACGCAGATATAAAACAATCTTTTTTCTCTCATGTTATCATTTCTTAATCACGATATTGAAGATGCATGATCAAATCTTTCAAATTTTGCAATTATGTTATTTTGTTTTGAACGACAGAGGATCTTTTTTCAGAAAGTCCCCAATCAGTTCTCCAAATGTTGGTGTTGGATTTGGTTCTTTTGGTCCCGAGGGGGATTTTAGAATACCAGAAGGTGAACTTTCTAGGAGACCATTCCTGCGAAATGGTCTTGGTCTTGGTCTGCCCTCAATGTAGGGTGGACCGGGTGGCCCAACCTGGTAGCCTTCTTCATGATATGGCGGACCGGGTCTTTCAATAGGAATATGGTGATGCAACCCATCTGGGGGTGGCACAGTAGGCTCTAGCAGAGTTACCTTGCCATGAGCATCCACATTGCCAAGTGTCACATGAGAATTCAATGCACCTGGACCGATATTGAGTTCCGTATTCACTTTATCTTGAATATTCTCTAACAGTGTCTTTTTCAACAACCCGGTAACAACTGGTCCCGGAACAACCTCATGCTCAGCTGCACCCAATAAGGTTTGTACATCATTCAGAAACTGTGCTCCAGAGGGTTCATTAGTATAGTAATTAGGTTCAGGTTTGTTATAATAAGGTTCAGGTTTTTGGATCAGTGCTTCAAAGTGAGGTTCAGGATATTTTGGAGCATAATCATATGATGGTTCATGGTATGGCTCTGGTTTTGGGTATGGATCAGGAGGATGGTATGGTTCAATATATGGTTCTGGTTTGTGGTATGGTTCATGATATGGTTCTGGTTTGTGGTATGGTTCATGGTAAGGTTCTGGCTTGTGATATGGTTCATGGTATGGTTCTGGTTTATGATATGGATCATGATATGGCTCAGGTTTATGATATGATTCATGATATGACTCAGGTTTATGATATGATTCATGATATGGCTGAGGTTTATGATATGGTTCATGATATGGTTCTGGTTTTGGAGGATAGTATGGGTCTGGAGATGGGGGATTGTAATATGGATCCACATAAGGTTCATTATATGGTTTTGGAGCTTGATGATATGGTAATTCTTTGCCATAATATGGGTTTGGCTTATATGGTTTGTATGGTTTTTGTGGGTATTTTGGCTTGTATGGTTTTACAACAGGATCTAATGGCAGAACATTTGGTATATCAAGTGGTACATCATATTCAATATCATACTCATAATCCACTAGAATATCATCCAAATCTTCATACAAAGGATAGTCATCATCATAGTAGTCATACTCATAATCATAGTCAATATCCACTTCATCCCCAGCCACAACCCCACCTCCACCTAGCAAGTCATCCACTTCACTATCAGTCAAATTTGGATCTAGAAGAACCTGTTGAGCATTTTTAGACAATTGACTTGAAATTTGCTTTGCAGCCAATTTGGCAGCAATCTTCTTGTCAGTTTCCTGCAGGATTTCAGAATTTCTTTCTAGATCTAACCACATCAATATCTGCTTCCTCTCAGAATCTGTTAATCTCATCAGAGGAGAATTTGGTCTTCTTAATCTTTGTGCAGTTCCAAGTGGTCTTGAAGTTGTTGCCAGAGCTGCATTTGGTCTTTTCTTCCTCTTCCTTTTCCTCTTTTGTTTTTGTCTTAATCTCAGTTTTTGCCTCATCATAGATCTCAATGTGTTGATTTGTTGCATTTTCTGTTTGGTCAGTTCAGCCTTTTGTTGCTCAGATTCCAATTTTGCTTCTGATCTCAATTGTCTCATTCTTTGTAGTATTCTTGTATTACTGTCATCAGCAAGTGCTTGATGAGCAACCAAAGCATTAGCTTTATCCAGAGCATCATTTTCTGCTTTCAAGGCTTCTCTAACAATATCATTTTCTGTCAGTCTCAGCTTCTCTAATCTGTCTGATTCTTCTTGTTTCATTTGACTGATCAACTTCTGTCTCTCTTCAGCTAATTCCTGCTTTCTAATTAATTGTTCTCTTGCCAATTGTTTCTTCTCTTCACTGATTTCATTTTGTCTCTTCAATGCATCCTTAATCATCTTCCTCCTCTCTCTAAGTCGGGTCAGTGCATCATCAAACAGCCTGTTATCAGAATTATCATCCATTATCTGTTGCATCATGATTTGAGCTTTCAATTCTCTGATCTGTTGTTTCTTATTTTGCCTGTTATTCAGCCTGTTTCTGTTCACAGCTAAAGGCACGAGAGATTGTTTTGCTGTGGATTGGTCCTCAGGCATAGCATTAGTAGGCACTGTTGTTGCCTCTGACATTTTCATTTTTAAGTTTTCTTCTTGTATTTGCTCATTGAGCTCCTTGATTTCATTTTGAATGGACCCAATCATCGAAAGCACTTTCACAGCGTTTGCCTGTGCAGCAAAGCGATTTGTATCAGAAGTCCTAGTTTCTTCTGGCACATCTTCATCGTCCATTCTCTTTTCTGCAACATAACCCACTCTATGGAGGAAAGTGTTTGGACTTTGTTTGGATGTTGAAGAATTAATGCGGCGGTTTTTGCGCCTGTTTCTTTTAATTTAATTGGAAAAGGAAATGTTGAGTTCAATCATTGCTCTAAATTATTAATTAAGCCTTATTCATCTGTACCATTTCACATGTGTCATCACAATTATAACTTTGTATCATAAATGGCATTTCCATTTAGTAAAATCTACCATCAATTACAGGTCAATAAAGGTTAATATACACAACTGTGATAAACGCCCATTTGAACTATATGGGAGTGTCACATGAAAATGCCCCCAAAAAGAGGCTCAGGCTTTTTTTCACAAAATTTTTTGAAAACTGAGCGCCAAATTTTCCAAAAACTGAGAGAAAAATCGCAAAACCACGAAATACGAAATTTTTAGATTTTTCAA
>JAOWAT010023016.1:0-12201 GCA_028571025.1 Longipedia americana | reverse complement strand
ACTTATGTATATAACTTGCATCTGAATTGGATTCAAAAACTGAATCTGCATCTGCATCCGATGCAGATTCAAACTAAAGTTCCAGCCTTGTGATGAGAGAAATGTTAATCTACTAATTAAGTAGGCAAATGCAATGTAATCTGATCAAATTATGTGCTGATAATTCCTAAAATGACCATCTTTGCTAATTCTTATGAAGTAAACTTTTAGGTCAAATCGCTAAAGTCTGGTAAGAGCTAATGAGTTTGTTAAAATTTGATATGAGAGTCCACGGTACAAAGAATCATATGTATTACTGGAGTTTTTGAAAATTTTTACTAATATCATTACTATAAGCTATCAAAGTTTTGACAGCACCATCTGTAAAATTTTGATAGCTTATAGTAATGATATGAGTAAAAATTTTCAAAAATCATTTCAAATTCTAAAGAACAATTTAACTTTTACAAAATTTTAGCGATTTGGACCAAAAGTTTACTTCATAAGAATTAGCAAAGATGGTCATTTTAACAATTATTGGAACAGATTTCAGTAAAAAAGCAGTTCGTTGAAAAATAATTAGATACAGTGTCGTTCATAATAGATTATTCGGAATAGAAGGGAGCAAAAATTGAAATTTTCACTTCTATAAAAATCCCCAAATTCTACACACCTTCATTTTAGACCAAGGGCTAGCCCCCGAAACAAAGTTTAGGTCAATATTGGGATTTTACTTTTTTCCATATTATTCTCCCAATAAAACTTCAAACAAAATGTAAACAGGAATTCTGTTGCTTATTCCTTGAGAGAAGTTTTATATAGAGAATAATATGGAAAAATGTAAAGTCCAAATATTGACCCAAACTTTGTTTCGGGCGCTAGCCCTAGGTCTGAAATGAAGGTGTGTAAAATTTGATGACTTTTATAGAAGTGCAAATCTCAATTTTTGCTCCCTTATATTCCAAATAATCTATTATGAACGACATTGTATATGTTCTGAGAAGTGAAAAATTAGGTTTAGATATGATTACAACTAACTAATTATCAAAAACTTCCCAACAAAGATAAAATACAAAGTCCGGTTCAGGAACTATCTTTGAAATTTGATTCCAAGAGAGAGAACACAAAATCTTTAATTAAGCATATTATCATTAGTGTAATGTAAAATCATAATTTCTAATCTGAATTCTAGAAAAATTACTGTCTAAATTTAGGATTTATTCGGATTTACTACTTGAATTTGAAAGCAAAATATTCATGAAAGTACAATGAATTTCCTTCTCGAAAATTAGGATTTTCTAAAGTTGAAAATCAAAATTTATTTTCGACATTCTTAATTCAAGAATATCCTGAAATCTGAAAAGTTGACAGGGACATGTACCATATGACCACCTAAATCGGACCTACCATGGGTAAATTGGACCTAAGCTAAAAATGCTTAAATCTCACTCTAGTTTCATTTTAGCTTAGGTCCGATTTACCCCTGGTAGATCCGATTTAGGTCGCTGTACGGTATAATAAGGTGCCTAAGGTGTAAGGAGTGGGTCTTTGAGTTTTTACCTGATACAATCTTGGTCTCAGTTCCGGCGACAGTTTTACTCCCGACCATTGTCCAAGCAGCCACACGGCACGTCGTCTTACGATACGGTAGTTCGGATCCTTTATCTTCAATTCGGCTTCTAAACCCGTCAATAACCATTGATCAAAATCGATCTGAGAAAGAAAATTGTCAAAAAAAGTTATCCAGCAATATGGAATGCCAATCGTATCTTTGAAAGTAAAATTTTTGCATAAATTTGAGAAAATGACAATTAGAAATGTTTTCTGCTACTTTACAATCGTACAGGCTTTTTTTCACTGATTTTTCGTGGGACCCTGTAATGGAAAATTTCGTATTTCTCAGCTTTCGCGTTTTTGGAGCTCAGTTTTTGTGAAATTTTGCTCACTTTCTGAAAAATTTGCTCAGTTTTTGAAAATTATTTCTCAGTTTAAAAAAATGGTGAATTTTTGAAAAATTTAGTGGATTTTTACAATTATTCGACAATTTAATGGAAAAATAGCGTCATCTTGGCACAAAAAAGGTCAAATTCACCGATTTCTTACATCAAATGTAGGAAAAAGCGTTTTTGCTGATGTTTTAGAAAGTTCCGAATTGGCGCTACAAGGAAAAATTTAGTATTTCTGAGTTTTTGAGATTTTCGCTCACTTTTTGAAATTTTTTGTGAAAAAAGCCTGACTTAAGGCCACGGGTTTGATTTTTCATTTATACCACCCTTCTTTAAACAGCCGCTATGTTCTTAATATTGGTTATAGAACAATGATATGCATATCACTGGAAAGCTGAAATTTTTGACTTTTCAAAAATATCCCTACACACCCGCATACCCGCCGGAAAACACAGGCACAAGTTTACGACTTTTCTCCTACATTATTTAAACTGGATTTGCGGATGTTTGCCGCCGGGTGTTCAAGGGTAGCATTTTCCCATTTTGATAATGAAGCTCATAGGCTTTTTTTCACGCGTTATAGATTAATCAAATATCTAAAAATTTCGTATTTTTGAGTTTTCGCGATTTTGAAATTGAGTTTTTGCATTTTCAAATTGAGTTTCTGAAAATTTTGAATCGAGTTTTTAAAAAATAATTGAGTTTTAAGAAAATTCCATACAATTATCGATAAAATCATACAAAAAGCACATTTATTTCACACAAATCTTGGTACTTTTGTTAAAATTGATGAATAATGGCAAAATTTACTCCGAAACTTAAAAAACGCAATGATTTTAACCATAAAACGTCGTAATTCTAACAACAAATTGAGTTTGTGGAAAAATTTAGATTAGTAAAAATCTAAAAATTTCGTTTTTTTTAGATTTCGGGGTTTCAAATTGAGTTTTTGGAAATTTTTCAAATTGAGTTTTTGGGGTTTTCGTGAAAATAGGCTGTAATAGTATGTCTCAAAAATATGAGAGAAAAGCTTGTAATAAAAGTGTCAAAAATAGAATATTCACACAAAAATGTTTCTACAAAATTGAACACACTTTTATTGAGTTTACATATGTTCATGAGATACAAATCGGGCCCGTATTTCCCATTGTCGTTTAAAGGGAGGGGGAAGTCATAAAGTAAGTTTGGGTCATATGAAAAAATGGGATCTTTTAGTGAGAAAATCATCAAAAAATTATTTTTGAAGGTGAAGTCAAAAATAATGTTTGGCTAAAATGAAAGAATAGTATCTGAAATTCGAAAGTAACGAAAATACCAAACAATAATTTTTACCCCATATGAAGTCTGATTAAACCCAATTTTAATCTCAAATTACTGTTTGAATTTTTAAGGATTCATAGCGCACCCTAGTAATCAGAAACACATGATAAATAATTTTACAGGAAATCACAGCAGGCAACAACATAAAGTTGTCTCTCTGCTTTTGGTAGTTTGGCACATATGTTATCAATTCATTATTTTTCTCAAATTTTACATTTGTCAAAACATCAAACTAGGGTGTGTGATAGATCTTTGAAAATTCAAACAGTAATTTAAAACAAAAACGGGCTAAAACCCACATTAGGGTGGGTCATTTTTTTTACATTTTCTCCCTTTAATTCTTTCATATGAGTCAAAATTACTTTTTGACTTCGCCCTCCCTTTAACAGTGAGAATTCCCCAATTTTTGTCGACAAAAAGTGAGTCCCATGAGAAAAAGATTTTAAAGCTAAAATCTTTTCTTAATAATAATGTTCTTGAGTTAAGCTTGATTTAATTTTCGAGTTTAGTTCAGTGTTCTAAAAATATCCAAGATAATTAAAAAGCAAATCTAGGAACTAATTTCCATTTCGCCGATCAATCCGTGAAAGTAAATCCTGGATTATGAGATATATCTGAAAGAAAAATCAAACAAGAACTGAAACGTTGAGAACCCTGTGTTGTCAGATGAGTGAGTTGTTGTTGTTGTTGTTGGTGGTGGTGGTGGTGGTGGTGTTGAGAAGCAAGACAAGATTGACAAGAAACAAGAAAAAGTAGAAATTTAATCACTGTGTCAGACAATGCATATTTTTTCATACATGATTTTCCCTAATTCAATCAAACATTATTAAAAATTGTAGTAATAGAATTGTTCCATTCAAATATATGTAACGTAGAATTTTGGGGGCTTTCTGAAGAATCTTGTTTTGAAACTTTTCGATGCCTTAGTTCTTTGTAATTTAGGTTTATATTTTTTTGTAAAAAATTCTTTCCCACAGATCCGGGGCTCTAGCTCCTAAACAATACCACGTACAGACATCTTTCAATTACCATTACAAAATAGAGCAAGGGGGCTCGGACTTTTATTAACAAAATTTTTGATAATTACGAACCGTTTGTAAGAAAACGGAAGGTCAAAACAGGTCTATTTATGTAATGGAAGTCATCTTTTGAGAAAAAGTGATAGTTTTAAACTATACTCACAAGATGGCATATGCTGTCCAAGACACAATTTAATGAAATTTCAATCACATTTACTTAAATCAAATTATTTCTTCACATTATTACCTAACCTAATTAGCCATGCTTTTTAAGGCAAGGGTATTTCTCATTTTGGCTTCTAATCTCAACTGAGATGTCGTGAGATCGAATCCCCATCAGTCCAAAAGTATTTTTTCACTTTTATTTATGCAAATTAAGGTTTTCTATAAAAGTCTTTTTAATGATATTTAGTTTTACACTTTTAAAAACAAGTGCTGAATCCGTGCAATGCTGCTGCCGTTAGAGTGAGTTTGCAACAGTCTCTTCCTTGACACAAACCATCATCCATTTTTGAACACTACAGATTTCAGAAATAACAAGAGAAAAAGAAGAATTGTACCAAGCTTTTTTAACACATTTTTCGCCCCAACTGAGGAAATTTTTTTGAGAAACTGAGGAAAAAATCACAATACTTAGAAATACGAAATTTTTAGGCATTGAAGATTCATCTCTTTTGTCCAAAATTGTGCAAAAATTTATGTTTCTTGGAACAAGTTTCATAAAAATAAACACTGTACCGAAAAAAACAGGAATTAAGTTTTATGTCATATCTCAGAGCTCAGATATCACACAAAAAATTTTCAGATATCAAAATTTAGCTTAGTATCTCACAATTCCAATGGTATGTAGAGCATTCCACTTGGTTCATTAGGTTCTAAGGTATTGTGACAAACATGGAGACATTCAAAACTTAAAATCATGCAAAATATGAAACTGTAGCCTTCATTGCTTTGAGCATTTATCTGAAATGAAGAATGTCATTAAGAAGTTTTATGCTTTCAAACATCCATTACTGTATTGGGAAAAAATATTTTTCAAGTAATATATCTTTTAAAGTGGATTGTATAATTTCTGCCACAAGATTTACTCAAGAAGTATTTTTGCAAACATTGCTGAATTCCTATTTTGTTGCCATTTTTTGTGTTTTTGCTTTTTAAGTGACCTCACCTTTTTTGTAATAGCTCAGAAAGTATTTGACCGATTAGAAAGCTACGCATATCATTGGAATGGTTGAATTCTAAGCAAAATTTTGATATCTTAAACTTTTCTATGCGACATCTGAGCTCTGAGCAATGACCTTAAATGTAATTCCTGTTTTTTTCGGTACAGTCTTTATACTAGAAGTTTATAAAATATTATTCGTGAGAACAAAGACAGGAAGGAGAACAATAATTTATCTGAACTTGAGACCTGAGCCCTTCCAACGACATTTATTGTTCTTAATATTCCCTTGGTAAGCATTTCAGCCAGTCTAGCAACCTGTGAACTGTATTTCTGGAGAACAATGACAAGAAGGAGAACAACAATATATGTGAACCTGAGACCTGGACACTTCTGACAACTTTCCTTGGTTATAATATTCCCTTGGAAAGCATGAAACCTGTTGCAAGGGCTGATCTCTGGAGGATTTTTAACATTTGACACCCCCACCACCGCACCACCACGCAGTGGTCCTAATACCTTGCTGCGCAAGGTAAAAATCATTTCCATTCCATTTTCAGGTTCGGTGATTTAGCCCGAATTTCGAAAGTCAAAGAGGATTTGGTACGAAAATTAACTTTTCTGGTTGAAGAAGAGAGACGTCAATTGGAGAATGACTTAGATAGGAAAATTGAAGAATTCGAAATAATGAAGAAAAGACACAGAGAGGAAGAGGAGAGGCTGCAAACGGAAATCAATATCTTGTCAGATAAATTGGACAATCTGCAAATACCCACCATCTTGAATGCTGCAAGTACACAAAAGTAAGTTTGTAGCATGTCTTGAAAAATTCCAGTTCCAAAAATGCAAAAAACTCAAAAAATAAAAGTGCTTTAGATATTTTAATAATATAAAAACTGGGCAAAGAGCATTAATGGGTTTCACATTGATTTGCCGAAATAAAAGAGGAGAAAGAAAATTTCAAATAATCGAGCACTATCTTTCACCGACTTGAAAGTAGGGGAATGTAAAATTCCATTTTGAAGCTTTTTACGTGCTGTAGCACGTCAAGTAATGGCTCGCGTTTTCTCCTTCTCCTCCTTCTTCTCCTTCTTCTCCAGCACTTTCTGAAAAGCTGAAGTAGCAACGAGTTCATCCATGACATGACACGGTCTTTGCCGAAGACACGTAAGGATACATGGTCTTCGCTAAAGAGATGCTTGGTGAACGTCGCGACACGGTCTTTGCCGAAGACATGTGACGAAGTACAGTCTTCCCTAAAGAGATGTTTGGCGAACGTCTTCAATGAGCTAGCTGTCCTCATCATTCGGATCCAGGAGATGTTGCTTCGAAAGTTTTCTAAGTGCCACAAAAATAGTGGTTTCAGAGTTTTTCCTGTTTTAAAACACAGCACGTTATGCGCGGATTACGTGCTTGTTTATCTTGTACAAAGTCCAAAATGGTACCATATATTCCTCTACCTCCAAGAATATGAAAAATTTTTGCAGATTATTTTCTCTTTCTCAATAGGGTTATAACGGAATTTCAACGGAATCAGATGAAAATGATCCCAATTTTTGTAATTCCTAACAAATTGGCAATTTTAGGGCATAATTTATAAAAATTACCCAAGCTACTATGTTGACATTTTTCTGTCAAAATGTCCGATCTAAATTTTTGATTTCATAAGCAAAAATCGTTATCAAGTCAAAAAATCGAGTTTTCGAGGGTTTTTGTCAAGCCTTTTCAATTTTGCAGAATTTTGCTGAATTTTGTGATCCCGATTTTTGTAATGCCTCGCAAATGGCAATTTTTAGGCATTACATTATAGAAATGACTCAACCTGCAAAGTTGATATTTTAATGTAAAAATGTCCAATTTAAAATTTTTTACTTCATAAGCAAAAATTGTTAAGCAGTAGAAAATTTGAGTTTTGAGTAGTTTTTCACGGGCATTACACAACATAAATCATCAGGTTCCACTGAAATATACCTTTAACCCCATTGAGTTTATGGTGATTTTCTGAAATTTATGTCATCACCGATATAATCAAATTTTTTCACTCTTTTCAGCATGAGAAGCTTCAGCCCCAACTTGGAAAAGGATTTGACCTGCGTTTCCTGCTCCAGAATCTGTTGGCCTCCAGCGAAGATCTACCAATGTTCGGAGGGAGACTTGCTCTGCCAAGTGTGTAGGGATAACGCGGAGATGGCAAATTGCCCTGAGTGCGGTGAAAAACTTGTTAGACCGCTGCCGAGAAATAAAGCCCTGGAAAAGCTGGCCTGGAAACATTTGGAATCAAGATGAGACGATAATCTGAATAATTTTCTAAAAGATTAGAATATTAATAATCATAATTATACAAAATTTCAAAATAATGATTATAGATAAACCAGAGGAAGAGAAAATAAAGATATTATATTGTCAATTAATAATGAAGAATTGTATAATACTGTAGATCATTGTAGAGGTTGCATGATATCGCTTTATGTGACTGATCCCAATAGAATAGGGTTGTTCAGATAAAGCCGAATCACTCAACCACACAGACCAATCCATTGAATAGCACATTAGGCCTAGCAAATATGTTTCACTAAAAAATTATTGAATTTTTCTGAAAGAAATTCGATATTTCCTTCAATATACTCAAATGTTTTCGTTCTAAATCACTCGGATTGAGCTCATCAAATTCTTCTTTACTAGTAGTTTTCAAATTTTCCATTTGAAATGACTCGTAGAAAGAGAAAAACCTGCCATAAAGGGATATCCCTTCCATATCTTCATCAGATGCTTTAGAATCTTCATCTTTGCCATCTATTTGGGCGAAGATAATGTCTTCATATTTGGAGACGTGCCGATCATTCGCAGATCTGAAAATGACAAGAATAATATTTTCTTTTTCAAAATTAAAAACCTAATTGGTTCGGAAAATTCTTTGTTTATTTTTAGAGAAGATTTTATAAATGAAAGTGTTGCTGAATACGATTGTTGCAAAAGGCATATTGTAGCTTTAAAACTAACAATATATGAGGCACCCCACGGAGATTTTGCATTTAAAGATTTTGCTAAATTTTGCGCAAAACGCATTTTAAGTTTTCTGTTATGTAGCAAATTCACTGTTTTTACAATCTTAAACCTCAAATATCCCATTCAGGAAAAGAGATAATGACTTGATTCCTTTTGAATAGAATATATTGAGGTAAATTTTAGGCAAAACTTGGTGGCCCTTTAAATCACAAAATTTTGATTTAATGCAAAATCTCCTTGGGGCGCCTCATATATACTCCATCCACTTGAAATTGGCTGACCACAAATATCATAAAAAACATCTTTCCTGATACTTATTTTTCTCCGAGTTCAGGATAGGTTTTGAAGAAAACTACGAAAGTTTTAGAAAGTAGAGATCCTTTTGCCTTTAAAACACTCATTACTATTGTCATTCCTTAAAGTCAAGTTGTGAAATCTTAGTACAGTCAAAGACGGATTTAGCGTTCGTACACTTTTAGCACCACGACGGGTATAGCGCCAATTTGACGACGGATTTAGCGACACTTTACTACATAACGACGGATATAACGACGTCGCTAAATCCGTCGTGACGTTATTGATGAACAACGCTAAATCCGTCTTTGACTGTACTTCCTCCGTCTCAATTTATCAATGGATTGTAATTCAAAATCAGATGATTCGTCCCATTCAAATTGGGATGGAGAAAGTGAAAAAAGCCATACAATTTGGTTTTTCTTAGGCCTAAGAAGTCCTATTAGACTATACGTTTAAAACTAACTTTTTGGGGGTAATTTAACCCATAGGGCGCGAAAAGATTTCTGGCTATAAATGACGTATTGTACTCAAGGAGTTATTGTGTGTCAATCAGCAATGTTTTCTGTCGTTAATTGAATGCAAAAGTTAAGAAAATATCGAAAAACCTTTGAACAAATGTTAATTTTTGAATTTTTTGGTTTTTTTCGAATTAATGACGTCACACATTTTCCCAGATTTTACGAGTGAACATCGATCATTAGACGTTCGCGTCCTCTGGGTTAATTGAAAGAATGACATGATTTCTGATCTCACCTTTAATTCGATCGTTAATAATTTTTTAATGGAAATCATTTCTTTTTTTTTGCAAATTACAAAACTGAGTTAGCAAGCATTTTGCATCCATATATCCATAATGTGCAAATTTCTATTCCAATCGTGAGAATAGTTTTCAGCAATAAAACAGCAGGTAGAAAGTAGAATTCGTCTTCCAACATAGTAAGTCTTGCACAAATACTAATACAGGATTGTTAGATAATCAGAAAGCTCTCTAGCAAATAAGGACTGGAATCCAGAACCCTGCGCGCATGAGAGGATACCTATTGCACCATACATGAAGTTCTGAGACAGTCCCAGATTGTCATTTGACTTACTACCCAATACCCAATGACTCCCTTGTCACCCGACCCAATAACCCTTGCTGCCTGACCCAATACCCCTGACACCCTTGCCACCTGACCCATTAACACTTGATACCCTTGCCACTCCACCTAAAACCCCTTGACACTCTTACCACCCACCCCAGTACCCCTTAACACCATTAAAACCCAACCCAATATTCCCTGCCACCCAAACCAGTACCCCTTGATATCCTTGCCACCCAACCCAATACCCTTTGAAACCCCCACCCAACCCAATACTCCTTGCCTTGGACTCAGTTCCTATCAGCACCCTTCATTTACCTTGTATAATAATTATTTTGAATAATATCATAGATCCAGCCTGACTTTCAGCCTGCGACCTGTAATTCTTGAGAACAATGACAAAAAAAGAACAACAATCTATGTGAACCAGAGACCTTGGTACTTCTATCAACATTAAATGGTCTAAATATTCCATCAATAAGCATTTCGGCCAGTCTAGCAGCCTGTAAACTGCAATTCTAGAGAACAATGACAAGAAGAAGAACAATTTATGTGAACCTGAAACCTGGGCACTTCTGACAACTTTCTTTGGTCTTGGTGTTCATTTGGACAGCCGGATTCCTGTTGCAAGAGCCGATTTCTGGAGGATTTTTAACATTGATTGCACCCCATCACCACACCCCACCACCACTCCCCACCACACCACGCCAGTGGTCCTTATACCCTGCTTCGCAGGGTAAAAATGATCATAATTTTTCCTCAAAAAATGAATCAACTCATTGGAATTTAAACTTGAAGAGAAAACCAACCATAAAAATGAAGTTCATGCATTTAAAGATTTTCCCTCTCTTTGCAGTTTGTAGAAAGCATCTTAAAATTAATCACTTGGTCCGTGTAGCCTGAATTTATGATACCAATATTCATTAACATAACAACTAAATCATATTTGAACAAAATAATAATGAAGCAAAAGGACAGAAAAATTGTTATAATGTAGATGAAATAGTGCAATAGCCATCTCAGAAAAGGAAACAGAATCCAAAAACATCCTCAATATCCTTTAAGCTACCGGAGTGAATGATACTTTTTTGGAATCTCCTTTCATCTACTATTCCAAAATGGTATCACGTACCGCCCAAATCCCAAGGATAGAGGGGATATTTGCGGATTCTGTCCCCTTTTAGTGTGGCTATTGTACGTTACATTGACACATATGCTAAAGAATTAAATTAACAAATATGACATGTACCTAGGCCTTAAAGAAAGCACACAAAGAATCATTTCGTCATTAAACCCGAAAATGCTACAAAATCATTTATAAATGATTATTTTGAATGCCCCTGGAAACGTGAAAAGCATGTTTCTCAAAATATGAGCATTTATATTCAAGAGACAAAGCAAAATTATGACAATATACATAAAGCAAAATGAAACAACAACTGCATTTGAATAAATAGCAACATTCAATTGTAATTTCTCTTTTTCAGAATGCTGGAAAGCACCAGTACGGGTGTACTCAATATAAACTGCTGTGATCCTTTAGGTCGGTCAGCTTTGCTGATGGCCATTGACAATGAAAACTTAGAAATGATTGAATTGTTATTAGATAACAAGGTAAGTGCTTAGGGTGCAGTCCGCTATCAATTTTTTGTATTGGTAACTTGAGCAACTTGGTAACTGTTTTTGCAAAATCCGGGAAACTGTATTAATAAGATTTCCCGGAATTTGCAAAATTAGTTGCTAAGTTGCTCAAGTTGCCAATGCAAAAAAATTAATAGCGGACTGCACCCTTATGTTTATTCCTTCTTCTTGCCATTGAAAGATTTCGAATTATATTTTGTAGGAAAACATTTTCATAGAACAAAAATACTTGCCAGTACGTATTTGCGTAATATCCAATGATTTTCAAGAATCAATATGCATTGATTATACTCCTGAAAGTCTTGCTTTGGAAATCACATACATCCTTATTCTAGCCAAAATTTTGGGACGTTTTACCACAGTATTTTGAACTTTACAAAAAAATTAAATACAAGGACATTTTATTATAGTAACTTTTTGTAATAAAACAGAAATATAAATGGCATTTTTTTTTTCAATTTATTAGTAAAAGAATTGAATTCCAGCAATTTTAAAATTTGTGGACGGTCAAGGTCTGAAAATGAAAAATTGTCTGAAAATCGATTTTTTGCTAATAAATTGAAAAAGTCATTGAAGCAAAAGTTAAAAATCTCAAAAAGTTAAAATAATAAAATGTCCTCCATTTTTCCATAGGGTCTATTACGGATCCCCAGACCCCTGAAAAGGGCCAAAATGGAGGAAATTTGGTCTTCAAAAACAAGTCAAAATCTGTTAACTGTTATATTGGAATGGCAATTTTTCATATTAGA
>JAOWAT010022905.1:0-12202 GCA_028571025.1 Longipedia americana | reverse complement strand
GACCATAATGAGGGAATTTTCACATGGGGGTGTTCTTTAAATCGGGAGGGTTTTTTATAAATAATTCAATATGAGTAAGTCAAAACAACAAAAAAACACGTATGCAGACAGAAAGCGATATTCCTCTGAAGGAGGATCGGCCAAAAGTTCGTATTTATGCAGTCAAAAACGTTCAGCAAGGCTATGAGGAGATGGGTAATGGTGCTCTTTAATTGGTAACTGATGCATATTAAAATTGCTCAGAGCACTACATCGAAGTAAAGGAATTCAGTAACGAATAAATACTCCTTCGAAGTCATCTACTTCCCGAGAACAATTTCGAAGTGCAAAAGGACTCAGTCATCTGCTGGACAGATTCATCGCAGGAACTCTACTAAGACCTGGCAATATCGTTCTAGACGCAGGATTAATGTGACATTTATTGGTATGCTTCATCTTATCGTAGGCGACTAATCTGCTCGAAGATCAATAAAAACTATTTGGAAATCAATGGGAGTGAAAAGTTGGAAATGCCTCAGGAAAAAAATATGAATTACATTATGAACAAAGTAAAAAACTCTTTTAAAATGATTGCCTACAACATTATTCATAATAACGACTTCTTGGATTCTTTGGAGTCAGTCTTTGACCGTCTCAGGGAGAAAAAAGATGAAATGGGCCTAGGAATGGTCTCGAGGATCATGAAAGCCATTCTGAATTCCCATGACATCAAAGTATTGGACTGCATTCTGGGAGATCGATATTTCAACTTCTTTTTGTTGGTTCACCAATACCAACTCGGGATCGATCTGCTGAAAATCTACGAAAACAAAACCAAAATACGCATGCTGATACCCTTTCCAGCATAAATAGCAGAAAAAATCAGCATAGTTCACAGAGCCCTATTCTGCAAAGAATATATACTCGACCTCAGCAAATAATTTAGACTATAGCATATGCTTAAAATCATAGTTCAAGACAAGTATGCCGACATAATAACTTACTTGATTCATGGAAACGTCCTCAACGACATCGCTTAACTCACCGTTGATAAATTCATCCAACAAATCCTAGAAACAAAACCTTAGCTTATCTCGGAGTACTAAAAAAAACTTCAGTAAGCTGACATCTAAAACGCAACGAGTTAGTAAAAATTTAAAGAATAGACATCTTAAAAGTTAGAAAGGTAGGGTGAGCAGTAAAATAGTGCTTATCACAATATAGACACCCTTTCCCGTTCAATTCCCGAGATCTATTAGGAAACTTTACGCAAAAAATGGAATATCAGAAGACTTTACAGTCTAGACCTGAACTCTAGAATTGGGGGGCATGAACAGGAAGTCATGAACGCCTGGAAGATCGATTTCATCATTGAGTCCTTTGGTATAGTCAAGTAAGTACACGGAGAAAGGACGAAGAAAAATTATTTCAATAAAATATACGAAACTAAACTGATCCACACTTTCTAAACTCTTCTTGATTAGAATTTTTTCAAAAGTGTTTAGGTTTTCATTGAAATTGCTCAATTTGACAAATCAAAATTCATAAATTTTCTTAGGTAATAGTTTAGAAATTCACCAAGTTTGAACCTGCATCGAAAACTGGCAAAAAAATACTGTTTTGGTGGAGTTTAGTACGAAGAAAGAATTCTTTAATTGATGAAAGTCTTAATTCATGTCATTAAAGATCGGAAAGACTACATGGATTTCTATTCAGGAACCTTCCTTGTTTTCATTTTTGAACATTGCCAGAGTCCAAAGTCTGTTCTCCAGCTTGTCATACTTTTCATTTAAAATGTTCCTAACTCTAGTGGTCTATCGAGCATTCTGATAAAGCATAAAGTTTTCGACACCATTTCAGCTCGAATGGGGTCCAATCTTCGAAAAAAAGATTACATGCTTGTAGTTAAATTGATCAGATTGTTGGTTAGAGAAGTGCAGCACATTAATTAAGCTCAAAAAAAAACATTATCAGAGTTGAGACAGGAGTTGATCTCAAGCAAACTCTTGAGTTATTGTTTGGAGTACTACAAAAAGGTATACGATCACAATAATATACTCTCCTCAACTATGCTAGAAACATTGAAAAACATAGCTGACGGGTAATTCAGTCCTGTGACTGGGTACATAAAATAGAAATGCCAAGGATGGTAAAGATTCTCCGAATATTTTTAAAAAATAGCAAAAAAGACTCCTTTTTAAGTTACTGATACTCAGGAGGAGGCCGATCTCGCATAACTTCATCATCAATAGGTTTTGGAGCATGAACAGGAGGAAAAATATCTAAACTAAGAATAAAAGCCAGACCTATAGTTTTTTTACGCACGAAACGGAATGACTGGCGAGCAAACGACTTTGGATCGCAAAAGGAAAAATGAATTAGAAGGCATCACGCAAGAAATCAGAAAAAAAGCGAAAATCGAAGAAGAAGAAAGTAGTTTCTAAAAGAAAATCACTGCTGAAAGTAAGACCGCCACGTAAAAAAAAAGTTCGCCGACATAGGGAATACTCTTTTCTTTTGACCCTCCGGAAGAATAGTGAGAAGCCGTCTTTAAGATCAGCTACTTTGACCTCCATAGCTTTCTTTCTTACTTCTTTAAACATCTCAATAAATTTTGATGCTTAATTTAATAGTAAACATAAAATGAAAGGAGCTCGAACGAGAACCAGCAATAGTCCTTCAAAAAGCTCGAAAAGCATTCGAAGTCGGATAAGGTAAAGAGACACTAAATAGAATGAACCGTAGCCTCCCTATTTCAAACCCGATATTATAAGGGACACGATTAATGATCGAGTCAAAAACTATAAATCGAAGTCAAAATCTTTCAATAAGTCCAAAACGAAGAAACCAAATAACTAAAATATCAATCATCTAGATCAAGCACAAGGAGTTATCGAAGGCCTTCTTAAAAAACACGCATAGGCAAAGGAAAGATTAATCAAACTAAGGTAGTAGAGAGATAAGGAAATGAAAACTGTCCATCCGTTCGCTCCTCAGTACGTAAAAAATGACAAGTTCAATATTAGAGGAGACATCATCAGGAGAAATGAAGTTTGGCTGATCTAAAAGAAAAAAAAATAAATCGAGATGAAAGAAAGGACAGCCATGTAAGAAATGAGACAGTGCACTTTTTCTCCCGATTTTAGCTCCAAAAAGCAATCTGATTATTACATGCGCAACCGTACAGATTATTCTATCCTTAATAACCAAACTTTTGTTTCTCGTCATGATAAGCACTCGTCCAAAAGGAGAAGTGTCTCCCCACAATTCACGACAAAACGCAGAGACTACTCTTAAGTGTAATATGAGATGGCAAAGAAAGGAATCATATCAAAAATGATGGGGCGCACGTACTTTTGATCGTTCATTTGCTTGCTATCACAATAATAAATTAGATGGTTAAATATTTCACAGGAGTAAATCAATCTTTATCGTATTTGGACATATGTCTTTGAATATTTTCAGTCGACTCTTCCATTTTGACCTAAGATTTATACCTTCGATGAACTGAACCTAATTTGTTTCTGGGAGGATTTTTTTTAGACCTTGATTTTTCATCTTAGTTTAAGCCCAGTAGAGAATAATTATTTACTCTTTAAAGAGGAAGTGTATCTTTCTTTATTTTTTCCAAATTTAGTCGAACTGATGATAGTCGATTGCTAAAAGTGTTGATCTTGGGATAGTTAACCACCTTTTTGTCTTTAATTTCTACGAAGTACTTCTATTTCCCCTTTTAACTTTTTAGAGATTTTTCTCGAGATCGAGCAGCAAACGATCCTTTAGTTTCAACTAAAAGATCATTTAAATAAATTGACTTGTGCTTTTCAGAGTTGCTATCGCATTTGTTGTTTTTCGAGTCATTACCTATCTGATGTTGCATTTGGGTGAATATTGGTTCTTAGCATTCCTCATTTTTTTGGTCTTATAAGTACTCTAGCAAAGGGTTCATATGTTCGGTGTATTTGGGGTGAAGGTATTTATGAGTTTCTAAAGTTTTCATTTTTGAAATTATCTTCTGGTATTTGTATTTGTTAGAATGGACTGAATGCTACTCTTGGTTTTTCCCCAGTCGTTTTAACAGCTCAATAGTGTGTTCTTGAAGTGCCAAAATCAGTTTGCTCACGAGTTAGTTGTATTTCGATTCGAGTTTGCGAGTAGAGAACCCACTATATATTGACATGTGAGTCAGTATGATTTAATAATTCTGATAGCTGATAAACATATACCGAGCTAAAAATGTCAAGACGGGTATTCTTCCAAGATCTCAATATATCAGTCTTTAAATAACACAGCAAAAACACGCATGGGCTGTGTCAATGCTATTACTCCTCTCCCTTAAGCCGCCAAAAAAGACCCACCAAATGCTAATCAAGCCAGTTTCCAGAAACCCCGAAAGTATGATCCAAAAAATTACATTGGTGACGAGTAGTTTTTTGAAAACGTCAAAAAAGTGCACGGTAACCTGACAGATTTCTGTTTCTAATATGCAAAGACTAAGGAAATACTCAGTCAGCATTTTTTGATGAGACAACTATCAAATACCGAGATAAGTCAGCTTTTAAACTGTTTCAGTCTTTTTATCGCACCAGGAGACGAAATTGTCTATAAAGAAGGCGATGTACCATCATTATTTTTTATTCTTGTTTAAGGAGCATTAAGTGTAAGAGTAAGAGGCAAGCAAGTCAGAAGAATCTAGTCTTACTCCAGTTTTGGAGAACTAGCAATAATAAATTGCACGCTAAGAACTTCTTCCGTGAAAACACTGTCATCATGTCGGTTCTGGTGCCTCCATCTCAACATCTTCAAGAGAACTCTCAAAACACTAGCAAAGAAAAATTACAGACACTCAAGAGCTGTAATATCAAACAGTTGTCTTTTTTAATACTTGAGTTAATAGGACAAATCCCAGCTGGCCCTTGATGCCCATAAATTAAGATTTGAAGGGAAAAATCACATTTTTCAAAAAGGAGACTATTCCCTAGGAGTTTACTACATTATTTCCGGATATGTTCAAATTACAGAGACCCAATAACTATAGCTACAGAATGAGCTTTCTTTTGATAAACAATCAAATCAAGGATCGGAACACAGCATTAATATCGTTGCCAATGACTAATTTATAGGATAGTAAGCTTTTAAAGGTTCCCCATATCGAACCCATTCTGCAATAGCTTTAGGCGATGTGTAATGTGTCTACATTGGAAAAGCAGCCTTGGAACAGATTTTGTGCAAACATTCACATCTTAATTCCAATCTTTACTTTTTAGCAATAATAAATTGGACTCTCAGAAAATCTCTAGTTATCAAATAAATATCTAAGTATATTTAAGGAGACCTAATTTCGCTAGGGTAAATTAAGTTCTTTCAAAATGGTGATCCCATACTCTTAGAAAACTAAAAACACTAGTATCTAATGATATGCATCGAAGGAACGATTTTGGGGAAGGGTAAAGGGAAAGTACTTTTCTAAGATGTGTTTCTTAAGGACCACCCGGTTTATAGCCAACATTCAATTATCAAGTAAGGAAATGGGCATGTATGGTTAATTCGTCTCCTTAAGCTTGATTCGCTTCTCGGTAGGTCGAAAAAGAGAATAATAACCAAATTCAAGGATAGTGAATAATATAAAATCATGGTTTTTCCAGAGAGGTAAAGCATTTAGATGAGAAGAGACGAGTAGATTGAACTCAGAAATTTGAATATACTCAAAAAACTTTACGAAGGTCGTTCTAACACTTATCTAGTTGAACATAAACCCGACAAAAAACTCTACACTATCAAATGTTATCCAAAAAATAATTTCACAGATAAAAATTCACACGATAACCTTATAAAAGAAAAACAAATAAGCTCCAGAATTACGTTTCCTTTTCTCAGAAAAGTCTATGAAACCTACAGAGATTAGAAATACTACTACTTTCTCCAGGATTACTATGAAGGTTGCAACTTGAAACAGTTGTTGGACGAGACAGGAGTTCCATCAAAAATACGTTTAAAATTCTACTTGGCGTCGGTAGTTGTGTGTCTCGAGTACCTATAAAGCCGACTGGTAGTTCACAGGTAGATAAGTTTAGAAAACCTATTGCTGGATAAGGCTGGGTATTTGCATCTAATAGACTACTCTTCTGCTAGAGCTATCGAAAACATCCATGATAAAGTTAGGACTTTCACTATCACAAATGGTCCCCATCACGCTCCTCCAGAAGTTCTCACGGGAAGAGGGTATGAACTAGCCTCGGATGTCTGGTCAACAGGGATAATGTTCTATTAGATGCTGACAACAAAATATCCCTTCGGGCATAATCAATCCGATCCACTCTTGATTTATCACGAGATTAAATAAAATTAGTTAAGACTTCCCAAGTCATTTAAAGATCCTTTCGGCTTAGAACTATTGAACCGGATGCTCGAAAAAAATCCTCAGCAAAGAATTAATCTCCATTCCATCAAAAAATCAACTTATTTTCACAGCATAAACTGGAGCTAAATTCTACTAAAGAAGAATTTGCCTCCATACCACCCAAAAACTAAAAATTGCCTCCTAAATTCCACCACAAATATTAATCAGCCACTAGTCGAGTATCTTCAGATTACAAATGATCCAAACTCCCTCTTTGTTTCGAACGAAATATCTCAGTTGGATGAGGCTTTCCAAAGTAAAATCGGAAAGTGATAATTTAAAGGCATTATTATTAACTGTTACGTTAAATAAAACTAAATTAAATTATCACTCTTTCATGAAGTCAAATTTACGAGCGTTTGCTTTTCTTTTAACTACAGAGAACTCCACAAGTATTCTTTATTTTATTGGAAAAGTGGCCATTTACTCATTATTAAAAGGCATTCCTTTGTTTTTTAAATTAATTATGTTTTTTTGTCCTTATTTCTTTTACTAATAAATTTGGCAAAAATCGAAAGCACTTGGAGAAGATTTTCAGCATTTTCAATTAATAAATTGGGTTCGGCTTTCAAGATGTCGATCTAAATAAGCAATAGATGTACCAAAAATTCTTGTTGAGCATTCCCTTAGGCCTTGTCGTTATTAAGAGGAAGATGTTTCAACCACTACTTCCAAAGATGGTTCAATCCGTAAGTTGCTGAGAACCTCGAGAGCAACCTTCCGAGAGCAGAAACAGCATTCTCCTGAGCATAATGATGCTGCTTAATTTTTTAATGAGCCTGCTTCTCAACGTTTATGCTTTTGAAAAGAATATTGAGCCATTCATTTATCTGGTGCTGGGAAGTCGTGATAGGACTTTTTGTTGTCAACACTCCTAACCCGAACACTGCAGCATTTCTAACTAGAGCACTTTTGTGAGTAGAGTAGCTCGAAAGCGTCAAATTCAAAGCTTGGTAATGGTCAGAAAAAGCATCGTACTCACAGTCTTCGACGATATTGTCGATGTAATAAATTCCATACCTTACTTCTTCGAGGTTTTCAGGATTGCTAAAGCACTTCATACTAATTGCCAACAGTTCTTTGACGATGCATTTCTTTAACTCTGGTGATGCTTTTCTCGTTAGATTCTGAAACATGTCTGGGTATACTCTTTTGCACTCATATCCCCTCTCAACTTATTTTTCCATCTCTTTTATCGTAAGTTCAGGCAATTCTTATACTTAGGCTTCCATACTTCCTTCCTGGCTTTCCTGTTTCTGCTGTTGGATTATTTGTTCTTTGGCCTTGATATGCCCATCCAGCTGTTATATTTGAGTAATTGCGTCTTTAATGACTTGCTTTATTTCTTCGTCATTTATCAAGCTCCCTAGTTCTTCTTGAAACTATTTTTCAGCGTCCAAAAGACACTCAACATCATTAAATTATTCTAATTACTATTGACCCAACAAATCAGTAAGCTTTTCCGACAAATACTTGTAAATTTGCGAAAGTGTCAGATTCCAAGCAGGATCAGGGGCGCTGCTTTTTGCGTTACTGGCCATACTCATAAAAAAATTTACGCATTCTTTTCGAGTCTACGAATTCGAAGATGCTTCGAGCCTTTATTTCAAAAACTATACCGTCTTTTCAGCGAAAGGCTTGAAACCCTATCCGTAGCTTTCGACGATAAAGCTGAAGATCGAAATTCCAATGTTCGTTTCTTATTCTTACTTATCCATAAGTGACTGAGAAATTTAAATGATCTTTTCGATGATATTTTACAGCGGATAGGGAGCTTTACGGTATTTAAAAACTCGAGCCCAGGCACTGAGTATATACGACTCGTCAATTTTCTCCACATCAGTGGAATTTACCAACATTTAGAGTATACTATCCATGACTTCTTTTGGTACTTCAAGCTAATCCGAACTTAGTATCAATGTAAGAGTTTCAATTGATTGTCCTCTAATTTGCCTGTGATGGTCATGAGTGTAGTTGTCAAGCAAGTTTTTGACCATTTTGACCATCACTTAAATCTGTTCATTGTTAAAAAGGCCGTTTACTGAAGCCAAGGAAGCTAGACTGCTCAGTGAATTTTCCTTAACAATATTGATTACATTTGGATTCTCCAAGTAGTTTTTGGTGCATGCCATGATGCCTGGAACGAAATGTTCAATTTTCTGAACATCGCCATAGTCTTCCATAAAATTTGTAATGCAAGCTAGGGCATGTGAAGCCACTCTCGGAATTGGGTCTTATACCAGCTTAGCGATTTTCGGAAAGACAATATCAGTGTATTTTTCTTGGAAACTAGGTTTCATGTCGTCGCATAGTTGACCGATGCAGTGAAGAGATGCGTGGCGAATTTTTGGGTTAATATGTTTGAGGCCATTAATTGCGAGGTCAACAAAGTCTTCAATCAGCGGTAATGATTCAACATCTTCGCCAAGTTGAGAAGAGATGATTAAGCTAGCATAATAAGCTCTCCAATCGTTAATTTTGCTTTCAGTAAACTGAGTAATTCTATCCTTAGAAAGCTACACAGTTTTATCATATCCAAGCGACGAAGCAATCCTATCAAAAGTATCCCTTACTTTTCTAACAAATTGGTCCTCATCTTCCTAAGCTTCCTGCTCTTCGCTGAAATCCATGGGAGGGTGAGTCCACTCGTAGGACACTTCGTAATTGATAGAGGAAATAATCAAGAGACAAGAATCTACGACCCGATTCAGTCTCTCTTGGCTCTTTTTGAGTAAGGAGGGGTAGGCTACTATGACCTAGGTCATGACTTCAAGCAGCTAGCTCGCATGCTTAAACTATTGGTTGGTGATCATTCCAACTAAAATGTCATCCAACACCTGATAATTTTTTTTCCCCTTTTTGGGATCATCTAGCACTATGTTGTTCAGCGTCTCTATCCCAACGTCGACTTCTTCAATGCTATCAAGCTAATAGCTGTCGTCTAGTGAATAAACCAGGTTTTTTATTTGCTCAAGCATTTATTAGTGAATATTATGCTAATAATCGGTAGTCAGGAGCTCATACCCACTTTTCTGATGGAAAACAACTCTTACGCGCTTTCATTCATTAAAAAAATATTTAATTATGTGTGTCTGACGGATATGAGACATGTGAGACTCATAATTATTCCTTCATTGGTATACTTTGGCAGGCCTATTTTTACTTTAAGATTAATCTGTTCAAGGAATATCTTATTAATAAAGTCATTAAAATTCATATCATGAAACAAAAGCTTGTTTCTCTCATTGTCGTCCTTCTCTTCGTGAACAATGTCACTGCAAGATACTACAAAATGGTAGAACAAGAACTGAAAACCGGACAGTTCTACAGTTAAGCTGTACAGTCTCAATAGCAACACTGGTTTGAACAAATTTTAGATCACTCTGACTACACTAAGACAAATACATGGCAGCAAAGATTCTTTGTAGTCAAAGATCATTTTATCCCTGCGACTGGACCAGTCATTTTGTTTATTTGTGGCTAGTATATCTGCAACGGTGTAAAATCGGGCAGCTATCCTGAAGTCATCGCCAAATAAACAAATGGACTTATCCTAACTCTGTAACATCGATTCTATGGCCAGTCCTATCCATTTGGGAATTCTTCGGCTTCTTTGGAAACTGATAAATTAAAATACTTGACAAGTTAGCAAGCTTTATCAGATTTGGCTTATTTCTTAAAGACCATGACTAAAAATAAAATGTATGGAATTTCGGACAAAAATCCCTGGATTTCAATCGGAGGATCATACCCTGGAGCTCTCTCAGCCTGGTTCAGAGCTAAGTATCCTCATTTGACAGTAGGCTCTATCGCATCCAGTGCAGTTATTTTGGCAGTTGAAGATTTTAGCATGTTTGATGAGCAGATATATCTTTCCTCACAGAAAAGTGGGAATTACTGCACTGAAGGCATTCGAGCAGTCTCTGCCTATGCGGAAGAGCAAGTATTGAGTGACAACAGAATTCCATTCCAGAGTCAGTTCAAAGCTGAAAATCTAACAGTTCGTGAATTTTTGTTCTATTTTTCCGACGTTATTGTATTCCAGATGCAATATGGGAATCGAACTAAGTTCTGTGACTCTTTAAAGGATAGAACCCTATAGTAACAATTCAATACAGTAAAATCGATAGTTGAAAAGTTTTCGCCAGCTGATTACGGAGCCGTATACTTGAAAGATCCCGAGTTCGCCTTTAAAGACGGAGTTGGCGCTAGATCATGGATCTTCCAGAGTTGCACAGAGTTTAGCTACTTTCAGACTCCATCTTTATAACATCCAATGAGGTCTAAACTCCTTACGCTAGATTTCTACCGAAGCTGGTGTGCCAATATCTTTGGAGACGGAACATGGCCATATGTTTCCCGAGTTAATTATGAATTCGGAGGTCTAAACATAAAAACCGATAACCTTTTCATGAGCAATGGAGACGAAGGTAACTCAGTATTTAATGAAAGATCCTTGGCAGTGGGCCAGTTTGAGACATAGTAAGGGCACAATTATCTCGCAAATTGCAGATTGTGACGATTGTGCTCATTGCGCAGATCTACATGTCCCGACAAATAAAGATCCCAGGGCTCTACAGTATCTCCGAATTAATGAAATGACAAGCATAAAGAAATGGTTGAGTAGTCACCAGGAGCGAATAAACCCCTAAGTAGCACTGGCATGATGATGGTGATCCAAAATGAATTAAAAATACCCGACGACTTTATTTATTTTTTTTTATTCAAAGTTAAAAGAATGTCTGCATTGGAAATAACATTTTAAAAGCTAATAGGGTCGTGATAGAGTACTATTTTGTGAGATCTTAATAGGGATTAATCAGTATATGTTTAGAGTGGGATTAATTAATTAATTATTCGTCATCAAATAGCACTTTAAAGCTACGACTATTTCCACTTTTTCTGAGCTCCTAGTGAATTTTTCCTGATCCTCGACAAATACTTGATTATAGTTATTTTGTATTTCATTGAGATTCCGTCTGAGTTTAGAATGCTTTCGACAAATTGAGGAGTTCCATAGTGGAAGGCCAACTTACTCCTAATTTTTTCGTTGGTAAACAATGCCCAGGTTTTTTCGAAGGATGCGCCACCGTCTACGTACGCCAAATAATGATTTTTGTCCTACGCATCGAGATGTTTAAGTTCGAATAAAGACCGTAGGTATCTCTTGGTTTCGGTCCGTAGATTTTTATTCAGACAGACAGTCTATGAACTGCTGCCTTTCTTTGTCGCGAGAATCAATTTTAACTTGGATTAGCTAACCTAGATTTTGTTTATTTTTCGCTCGTGAAAAGCAGTCTTCGCCCTCCTTTTAATCATTTGTTTCGCGACTAATACACCTGGGTGCTAAAAATCCTCCTTTTCGGAAGCAACTGTAGGACCAACATTCTTATCTTCAATAAAACTATTATTCAAGTTTAAGCTGCCATCCACTACAAATTCACCCCAGTGCTAGTTCATCTGCTGATCAACACTATATTGGTCATGCTGGGCAAAGAAGTCTTCCGAATCCCCGTAATTCATCGTTTAAGTTCTGCCTCGATATTAAATTACAAAAAGCAAAATAAAAGAAAAGCAAAAAAATCGCTAAATCTACCTCCCCAAAAATCATTAAAATCCCTTTACATAAAGGGGTTTAAGGCAACATTATTTTTATAACTCCCAAAAAATCAATTTAAATGTCAAAAATTATTAAAATTCACTCACCACAAGTCATAAACTAGGTACGGTTGGACTTTTTATTCCGATTATTTTGACAAAAATTATAAGTTGTTTAGGAAAATCTTTCATCTGAAAAATTTACCTCAGAGTTTGATATCCATG
>JAOWAT010022794.1:0-12202 GCA_028571025.1 Longipedia americana | reverse complement strand
AAGATAGTATTTTCAGTAAAATTACTACATAACTGAAAAATTAGAACGCTGTCTTATCAAAATTACTCAAAAATTTACTTGCCAAAGTCCTTTACGACACCTCATATTTCCAGTGAAGAGAATCGATTTTTCATCGACTAGATATAGAAGTTGTTAACATTTATTTGGCCTTTCACACTAGGACATTGGTGTTTTCTGTCTCAAAAACAAGTTTGTTTTGAGCCAGGAAAGTTTTCATTGCCTTTTGCGTAGTGATGTTAGTGAATGATAACTTATATTTTTGCGTGTACTACTAAAGATTTAGGCTGTGAGATTATTACATTATTTTATTAGAATGTTAAATTTTCAACTAGCCTAGAATATATTTGTACTTTTTCTTGTATTGACCATCTTCTTTTACTACCTCAAAATCCTGAAATACCTCACTCATGAAGCCTAAATTGACATTCCAAAATTTAAGAATTAAACCCCTATTAGAAGAACCATCTTAACCCTATTGGGACCGGGGGGTTCTAGATGCCCATGCCAAGTTTGAGGGCTTAGAACTCCAAGAAAGACCAATAAAGGGCCCTTTATACTTCTTGACTTTTTACCTATGACTATTTGAATGTTTCTGCAAAAGAAATCAGATCAAAATCTTAACAGACCTTGGTGACCATTTTTGTGAAAGCACTTTTTGTCGAAATTAATTGAGACAAAAAATAATTTGACTTTTAAAGGTGTCAGCAGAAAAACTTTCCAAAATGTTCTTCCAAATGGTACTGACAGGTATCCCTATTATTTCACAAGTCTAGCAGGAGGAAATCAAGTAATTTGGACAATTCCTATGTCCGTGAGAGTCATTTTAGTAAATCATATTCCTTTTCTGTCAAATGCCTTCCCGAGATCTAAAATTGCCATCAAAACTTGAAAAATTTGAAAACAATATTCATTTTTTTGCAGAAGATATATTTTTTAGTATGTACTACAACTTTGATCACTTACATTTGAAAAAACTTGAAAAAAAAAATTGAAAATTTTTCCCTTTTCTGTATACAGTTCTACAAAGAATTATTCGTCACATAATAAATTGCATTTTGAGTGCCTTTATTAATTACGCTCTCCTGAACGCGGTTTTTGTCGCACAAAAATCCATCACATATCATTGAAAACTAGAAATTCTCAGCTCTCCAAAAATACCCTAAATTTTATTGTAACCTGCCGGGAACCCTCTGAAAATCCGCATGAAACATGGACAAAATTGCGGGAAAAATTTTGCCTTAAAGTAAGAGGCTCAAACTAGTGTAGTTTTAATCACAGAGTAGTGTAATTTTGTATAAAGTTGAAACAATATATTGAGCAATTTCTGTCAAATTTTTAGAAAAATCTAATCAAATGGGGTAAAATGGGAGCATATTCTGTAAATCTACTTGTATTTTACTAAAACATCATTACGGTCCTATACTGGTCTCTGTGGACCAAATTCAAGAGAAAATAGTCTGAAAACCTTGGCTGTTTGATTTTTCAGCTAGTACTAAAATTCCGGTCCAGTAGAATTGAAAAATTAGACAAAAACATTTTGGTATACAATGACAAAAATGGTATGTGTAGTAAAAAGTGCTTTCCTGATGGTCTATTGCTATAATATTTGGATATATTTTAAGTATGATATAGATCTATATTTGTACCAATTTTCATGACTATATCATAAAAATTACGTCTGTGGCTGACTCTCAAAGTAGGACCAAATTTCTCTCGCATTTTTGCTTATCTTCAATGAAGATTTTTGGCGGGTTCTGGATAAATTTCTAAAAAGTATAGGGTACCATTGAAAAGCTGTAAATTTCTAGTTTCCAATGATATGCGATAGATTTCTATGCGTCCAAAATTGAATTCAGAAGAACATTTTGTAAAGATACTCATTTTGCAATATTGAAAAGTGACGTATAATTCTTTGTAGAACTGTAGGTCACGTTGGGCTGGCTTATAATATGGGAAAATGCAGAAATTCCAATTATTTTGGGAACACACTATAAATTCTGACTTAAGACCAGAGGAAGTTAGACTTTTCTAAATTCAGAGTTAGGTCACATTGGGCTGGCTTATGATTTGGGAAAAAGGGAGAAAATGCATTTTTTTGGGAACACCCTAAATATTCGGATTTTAGACCAGAGGAAGTAAGACTTTTCTAAGTTTGAAGTTAGGTCACGAAAAGGTTGAAAGTACATATTTTGTGGGAACTTCTCCTTGACCTGCATTAATCTGTCCTCTTCCTCTTTTCGTAGATGTCAAAAGGAGAAATTTTACTTTGCAAAATAGCTTCCCTTTGTACCTTTCCTATTTTCAAAAATATTACCAAAAGAAATTGTTCTCTTCTTTACTAAAGCATCTCTCCTGATGAAGTTCCACTCTCAAATTAGGAGATGATGTAACAAAATATACTTGGCTTTTTCTCCATATGCTTTAATAGCATTAATAATGGTATCAACAACTTGATAAATTATCCCTGTACAACCTTATATGGGTTTCCTATCAGCAAACTAGATGTTGGCTGAGAAAATTGCAAAATATCCTCCTGTGTGGCAATTTCTAGAGTGCATCCAGGTATTTTATGCACCTTTTCTCCTACTTTTATACACCTTTTCTGCCACATCACAGATAATTATTGGTGTATTTTTAGAATTGCATCCAGGAGCGCATATTTATGAGGTCAGTCTGAACAGTTTTACACTCAGGAGACTTCAAGGAACAAATTAAGCATGGCAAACTGCAAGGATGGTTCTTGCCAAGTAATTCTGAATGCAAAATCTAAAGTGGTCTCTCATCACATGACTGTTACCCAAGAGACCTGATGCAAGACAGGGTCCATTTCCATCTGATTTTTAACATTGATTGCAACACCAACATGAAAGATATCAATAATTTTCTTATTTTACTTTGAATTCACTTTCACTTAGTGTTGAATTTCTCAAGTTTTCCTCCACATAGAGACAAATCACATAGATTGGGGGTGAAATTAATGTTGTCTTTTTTCAAATGCATCAAAATCTCAAAACCAGTTGCTCTAATCCTGATTAATTTATCACCTAAAATGATTTCCTCAAGAAACAGAAAGTTGAATATTGAAATTTACTTCTCAAGTTACATTGCATAATGTTTCCAAATGGTGTTTAGGAGTCATCAATAACAGTATCTTGGGACATTGATTGCATATCGAGGGGTGTTATAGTGATTCTAAATGTTGCTAAAAGGTGTCATCAAAGTCACAACAGATTTGATTTATGGACTTTAGATATCAGGAGAAGCAATGTACTGTTGCTTGATATACAGCCTATCACATTTTATGTAAAATTTAGATGCATTTGTGGTATGTAGGATTCAAAGTTGATAAAAATATTCACATGTTTAATATAACTGTGTGAAATAAACATTACTTTTCACTACAAAAATACATTGAAAGATGAAATTCAATTTCTTATCTTCAAATTTTAGATGAAATACATAACGTCAAGTGGGGAAATTCAGAACGCATTTCAAAATTCTAGGTGCTGTTGATCTGGTATCTGCCCAACTGTGTCTCTTAAGGGCTTTTTCAAATTTTTTCTAACCCTCATAGTTTTTCCAAAATCTTAAAAATTATGCAAAATTTGGAAAATACAGTTGTGGGGAAATTTAGAACACGAGTCAATTTCAAAAACATATCACACTGAAAGTATCATATTTTCATTCAGTATTTAATTGGTTCCTATTATGTAATTAAGACCAGAAATGAGTATCCTAGTTATTTTTGGATGCACTGTTATAACAATTTTGAAAAAAGAAGGGTATTAATTTTTATTAGGAAATAATTACTTAACAACAACATGAAATAAAAAAATGTCCTATTTTTGTTGAAAATGGCCTTAGACATGTAAAAAAGTACTTTTTATATCATTTAATATATTTTAAACGATACATTAATTTTTCAGTAATAGCTATACGAGTGATTAACCTGCGTTCTAAATTTCCCAAAACTTGGTCTGAATTTCTCCAATTTTGGGAAAAATCACCATTACAAAATGACTAAAAAAATTGAAATTTTATGATGATTTTTAATTGAGATCTCCATCTAGCCTTTAGTTATAATATAAGATTTTAATGATTCTATCTTCCATTTCTGAGACACTCATTAAAAGTATCATTTTCTTTGAAAATTGGGATCTCATTTTAAAAGTAGTCAAAATGACTACTTTTCTTGCAATTTTTGAAATCTTAGTTGTTGATAATGATTTACAAAGAACAAAAAGAACAAATTGAAAAGCTGCGGTCTGACTGCACCTTTCAGGCAGCAGTAAAAGCAAACACATAATAAATATTTTTCAGTATATCAAATTTTCAGGTGTATAATATTGTTGTTCCATAATGTCACTTATATCACTTTTTGCACATCCATTGAAGTAAACTTTGTGGGCCCAGAATGACCTGAAAACTTCATAAAATAAAAATATGTTTAATTATCAATTATTCTTGGTTTCCCTTAGTTTTGTTCAATTTTGTTTTTTGGTCTGCCCCCAAATTTTACAAAAGTACATGTACGCAGTTATGCGAAATATGCAAATATTTTATACTTTGAATAAGGCATTTGAGAGTATATAAATAAAGTAACCTAACTTTAGATTAACAGTTTAGAGACAATCTCTACAAAGAGGTTTGTTATCGAATATCCAGACATTATTGAAGGGAATAAATTCCTTACATTTAATGAAATTTCTTTTCAAACTATTAAGATATTTTTCAGTCCAAGATTTAAGTCCATGACTTAACAGCTGTTATCCGATAGGATTTACGAGATTGACAAATAAAAATTAGATTTGGGATATATCTTCATATACACTGATTCTATATTGAGTTCTGATGGGATTTTTGAAATGTTAAATTTTCTAGGGGTATTTTACACCCTACGTTAGTCTGATTTACTTAAAAATTGTATTCAACTTTCCTGGTTTCCTGTTTTGGAATTTAGATAAAATTCTTTTTCTGGGTGACTTAAAATGAAAAACTCCAAGTGGGATGAGGCCCAGTTTTTTGAATTTTGACAATTTTTTGTGGATTTTTTGAAAAATACGTTTTACAAAATAGGGTATGTATTACAGTAGAAGACGGAAATAGTGTCACGGCACTTTAAAGGCCAAGACGGAGATAACGCTGGACTCAAAGACGGATATAGCGACACTTTGCTACATAACGACGGATATAACGTTGTCGCTATATCCGTCGTGATGTCGCTATATCCGTACTGTCGCTATTTCCATCGTGACGCTATATCCGTCTTTAACTGTATATGATGAATATTGACCTGAGACAAAATTGAAAAATTCTGCAAAACTGTGTCAAAACCCCAAAAACTGGGCCAGGCCCCACCAGAAGTTTTCCATTTTGAGTCATCCAAAATAGAATTACGCGAAAGTTCCATAAAAAGTAAGCCGGGAGAGTGGAATGTTAACTAAATCAGTCAAAAAGTAGGGTCTGAAAACCACTAGAAAATTTAAAATTTCAAAATTCCCATCATATTTTAAAATAGAATCAGTGTATATAAAGAAAAATCCCAAATCTGCTTTTGTTTGACAATCTTGTAAATCATATCGGATAACAGCTGTTAAATCCACAAAATTTGATATCTCAACAAAGCCTTAACATTTTACATTTAATTTTTTACCCTTATATACCTTTCTCATGTGGTACCACCATGGTCCCGACATCTTTTCAATTTTATCCTCCCCTTAAAATAGGGTGTTTCACCAAAAAATAGATTTTATAATTTTTGCCAGAGGATCAACTTTCCCAATAGATTTTGGTCTACTGAATACAAAAATATCAGCATTTTTGCCAAAAATCTATTTTAAGGGGCCCTACCTTCATTTTTAAAAGCCTCAAATTTAGATTAGGGAATTCATGCCTTTTCAAAATTTTGAAAGTGTAAGAGAGGAAGTTTTGTTGAATAAGAATAAAATTAGAGCAGAAAAATTACGGGAAAGTATGTAAAATGCTGCTATTTCAAAGGCGAGGTAGGGCCCTCTAAAAGTGACTTTTTTGAAAATCTGAGACCAGATTTGAATTTTAGGGCTCAAAAGCTATAAGAAAAGTTGGTCCTCTTGAAATACTAAGACCCCGTGAAACACCCTACTTAAAACAGTAAATTTTGTGAAAAACTGAGGAAAATGTCTCTCTTCTCTTCATGACATTTTTGGTTTACCATTTCCCTCTTTTTCCAAGAAGTGCTGTGTGGGAAAGACAATGATTCTGCTAATTTTTTCTGTTTTTGATGTTTTTGACATTTTTTCAAGACACTAGAGCAGATAGAGTGTCCTTTTTCAATTTAGTAAAAACTCATGAAAGTCCAAATAATGAAAATCCAAATTTGCCAATATTATTGTTTCTTCCTGTTGTGCTGGCTTGCAAGCTTAGGGCACTGAAAATAAGAAACAAGAACTGAAACGTTCAGAACCCTGCGCAGTCAGATGATTGAGATGTTGCTGCTGTTGTTGCTATTATTATTATCATTACAGTCAAAGACAGATTTAGCGAACTGCATTTTTAGCATCACGATGGATTTAGCTACGACGTTAAATCCGTCGTTATGTAGTAAAGTGTTGCTAAATCCGTCATCAAATTCGGCGCTATACCCGTCGTGACGCTAAAAGTGTATGACTTTTAAATCCGTCTTTGACTGTACTTGTGTTCTTAAGAATTTGTGAAAAAAGCCTGATATCAAAATTTCCTGCAATTTTCATCATTATTTGAGTTAAAAATTGTATCATAATAAGGTCAATGGATACAAGAATTATATTTTTATAGTTTTAGAGTCCTATCATACACTTAATTTTGAACCTACTTTCGTTTTTTGTACCGTAAAATAAGTGTGTGCGCTCTATTGCAACTGAGTTGCAAATGTCAGTCGGTCATGGAATGATGATGTACGCTCAATTACAAAAGGGTTCCCCCCAACAAGAAGAAGAAGAAGAAGAAAAATCGTTATTCCTTGACCTGCGTTGACCCGCAGGTAAAAACTATGAGTGTTTTGAGATTTATAGGTGATCGGCTCAAATTGTATTAATTAGAATTTTTAAGTCAATTTTCTTAGTTTTGATATTTGGATATGGATGAGGTGGGTCATATAACGTATAATGAATGATATGTCAAAAGTACTTGAAAAAAGTGTACATATTGTTCTTCAAAATTTGCAAGAGAATTGAAAATTGATGAAAAATGGATTATTTTTGATAAAGTGAAACCAATTCTAACTACAATTATCATTGAAGTACCAATTTAAGTTTTCCGATAATTATTTATTGCTTTCAAAATTTTCCGTCGTATTTATACAAATCTTTAGTAAACTGTCAAAGAATTCTCATAAATTGAATAAAGATCTTCTCTTTCTTGAGGTCTCGGAGCTAATTTGTTCACACGATCCTGAAAGAAATGTGAAACAAATTTTAAATAAATAATTGTGAATCTGAAAATAAATTAAGGTTCACTTATTCACTTATTCATGGACGTATATGTGATCTTTTAAATTAGTCTTTGACTTCCACTACATTCCTAATTTCAGATCTCAAAATTCTCAAATCTGACAGAAAAGTAAACTTGACAAAAAAGTAAAATATGACAAAAAGTAACTTTCTTTGTTAGATGTTTTAATAAATCTGACAAAAAGGTTTGTTTTCTTGTCAGTTTTTCTAGATCTGACAAAAAAATTAACTTTTTTGTCAGATTTATTATTGTACCTGACAAGAAAAGAAGTCATTGACTAAAAACATATTATTTGTCATTCAACATATGGTTTGACTAATTTCATTCTACAACTGAGGAAAAATTTTGTGATACTCAGACATTTTATATTTTGAATATCAGTTGCAATGCATACCAAAATTCAAAATTTGATATTGGTACAATCATGTTAATATCTTTAGTAAATGCAAAAATAAATGTGTTAAATATTGCTGTACCTGTGGTAATGCACCCTCCACAAGTCCATCAAGATCATCTGTGCCATATCCAAGTGCTGACAATCCATTTGGAATTTTCATGGTATCCATGATATTTCTCATGACATCAGATAAGATCAGACCAGCATCCGCTCTCTTGGCATTCCGGGTGTCATATCCAAGTAACTCTGCACCTTCAAGATGCCTCTCAGGATTCATTTGACCTTTCATGTATAGAGTAAGAAATCATTATTTGGAGATTGAATTCCTTTCTCAAGCACCTTTGAAAACCTGATATGGAAATATCATCTGTCACTCAGTAAATCTATTGCATTAATTTATAAGAATTATCATTGTGGGGAAATTGAAACAAAGAAGGAATCTGATATACAGTCAAATCCAGATTCAAGAGAATAAGTAGGTACTGATGATAGATGTCAGGTCAGTATGGTTAATACATATTTCTAATTGAGACCATATTTTCCTCTAATTCATCATTTTTCAGGTTTCCCCTCATTGAATAATTGAACATGTCTAAAGCAATAACTAGCAGTAAAAATGAATTTTAGGTTTCCAATATCATTTATGAAATAACTTTGAAATATCTTTCATGGTAAACATTGAATCATTAATTACCTCTTTTTTGTTGATTAAGCCATCTGATCAAGTTCCACTCTCAAAATAGGAGATGATGTAACAAAATATACTTGGCTTTTTCTCCATATGCCTTAATAGCACTAATAATGGTATCAAAAACTTGATAAATTATCCCTCTACAACCTTATATAAGTTTCCAATGAGCAAACTAGATGTTGACTGAGAAAATTACAAAATATCCTTCTGTGTGGCAAATTCTGGAGTGCGCCTATGTATTTTAGACACCTTTTCCCCTACTTTTATACCCCTTTTCTGCCACATCACAGATAATTTTTGGTGTATATTTAGAATTGCATCCAGGAGCGCATATTTATGAGGTCAGTCTGAACAGTTTTAGACTCAGGAGACTTCAAGTGACAAATTAAGCGTTGCAAACTGTAAGGATGGTTCTTGCCAAGTAATTCTGAATGCAAAATCTAAACTGGTCTCTCATCATTAGAAATGCCTTCTATATTGCTCTGATAAACAGGGGCATTCTGAAGGAAGATTTTATAAATGAAACATCTCAAAAAGGAGTAAACAGAATTGTTTCAAACAAAGTGTGTTGGTTTTCTTAAGACATCTTAATTTCAGATCAGATGGGATTGGAGCTGGTGAATTTTGGGGTCCTGACGGGCGTTCAAGAGAACTGTGAGATAGGATGGAAAACTCAATTTCAGTGTAATTTTTCAAAGGTCAAAGATACCTCCCATTTCTCATATTTTTCACAAAATTGGCTCCAAAATTTTACTACATAAATGTAAAAAATTTTTAGGCACATTTCTGAAGTCAAAAAGTAATGCCAAGTTCAGGAAAAAAGTTGAAGCCATTTCCAGACCCTTGATTATTTTCTTGTCATTTCTATCGCGAAAGTCTGTTAAATTCCCGTTGAGAAGCATATCATTAACAACATTTTTAAGAAGATCGTTCCCAAATTTTTCCAATTTAAAATTTCGGGAAATGTAAGAAATTCGGGGGTGGACTACTATTTCTGTTTAATTCCTTCTCATTTAACAGATAGACAGGGAAAATTGCAAGGAACACAAGGACGAGTACGTCCTGAGGCACCCGAATAACCAAACCGAAATAAGTTCCTGTTGAAAACAAGTACTACCAACACACCAGAACCCCAAAAGTCCCCCACATACAAAATTTGGAGTTCCTAGCTTGAAAGGAATGGAAACTAGGGAAAAAAGTTCCAAAAGGCCCCCCTGGGGGAGCCCCAGGGGATGGGGGTGTTTAGTTCCCTCCATACACCGGAACCCTAAAAGTACCCCATATAAAAATGGGGGTTCCTAGCTTGAAAGGAATGGAATCTAGGGTAAAAAGTTCCAAAAAGCCCCCTGCGGGCGCCCCCGGGGCATAGGAGGCATCGATGAGGCGTCAAGTTCCCTCCATATACCGGAACCCTAAAAGTACCCCACATACAAAATTTGGGGTTCCTAGCTTGAAAGGAATGGAAACTAGGGTAAAAAGTTCCAAAAAGTCACCCTGGGGGCGCCCCCGGGGCGTAGGGTGTGCCGATGGGGCGTCAAGTTCCCTCCATAAACCGGAACCCCAAAAGTACCCCACATACATAATTTGGGGTTCCTAGCTTGAAAGAAATTGAAACTATGGTAGAAAGATCCTAAACGGTGAATGAAAACCGAAATGTGTGAAAAAAAAACAAAAAAAAACACGAGTAAGTCTCTGAGCAGCCTTCGGCTGCTAAAAATTCATATAAGCCATTTCGTATTCCTCTCGTCAAAACTATATAGGTCCTCATTGGGACTTGGCTAGCAGTTTTAATGACCAAAGATTGTTTCATTGTGCTGTTCAGGAGTTATCAATTGCAAAAACGACAAGGAAGAATTTCCATCTTGGACCAGATGGAATGGGTCAAGGATGGACCAAAATGATAAAATTTGACATCTGCCAAAATATTGAAAACTGTTCTGAAAATTATGAAAATTGCTCAAAATATCAAAGCATCATCATCTAAAATTTCAGAAAGATTAATAATTCAAATTATAAAGCAGTGAGAAGGATTCTTAGTTTCATTGTAGTAATTAAGTTTTTGCGCCAAAAAGGACAAAACATTAACCCTTTGGCTACGATTTTACTCTAATTATAGGTATAGTCACCAAATACTGGAGAACCTCATTTTGAAACCTCTCCTGTTTTAGTTTTTAATTATTGATGTGAATGATGATTTTTTTCCTATAATTTAATTTTTTTCCATAAAATCAGAACAAAAAATTTTCCTAAAAAAAGGCTTCTAGGGTTCTGTTTCAAGCTCTAAAGTCAAATGGTCACTAACATCTAAATAGATCAATTCCGGCTTAAAGGTCAATAAATTTGGCAGTTGCTTGTAGCCAAAGGGTTTAAAAATGAAAATTCAAAAAATTACACTAAATGTCCAAAGGCACAATAGCTTAAAGTTTCGGGAAGATTATTTACATTTTGAAAAAGTCAGCTTTCTATTTCATTTTAGTAACTTTTGGTGCTCAAAATTTTGGAAATATTTTCTAAATATTTTTAAAAATACTCTATTTTTGCAAACAAGCATAATTGATGAAAACAGTTTCAAGAAGATCTGTCATGTTTTAAAGAAGTTAGAGGAATTTTTGGTTTCATTGCAGTAACTTTTGGCTCCAAAAATAATGAATATTTTGGGAAACAATTTCTGAAAATTTGAAAAATTACTCCAAAAGTCTAAAATTATCACCGATGAAAGTATCGGTAAGATTTGGAAGAAGTTGGAAGGATTATTACTGTAATTGTAGTAACTTTTGGCCCCAAATATGGTCAAAATTTTGAAAAAAGTTATGAATATGAAAATTCAAAAATTACTTAAAAAGTAAAAAAGATGATCCCTCTGGTAACAATAACGAGCAGATTTCAAGAGGATTTTTAACATAGATCACTCTCCACCTCCCCACCACACCAGTGGCTCTTATACCCTGTTCAAAAGTTAAAAATGCTTATTTTATTTTTGTTCGTCATTATTCTATTTTAGAACAGTATTCTAAAAGTAGAAATTTGAAGTCAAGAAGTATACAAACTAAAAAATAATTACTGCCTAACCAAAGAAAAAACAAGACAGCCAATCCTATTAGGGTTAACCTTTAGTTTTATTTAACTTTTGACAAAGTTTTATGTTTAAAAATGAGAAAAGACGTCTCCAAATATTCTTTGCTTGTATCCTTATATATGTGAAAAACATATATCATAGAGGAAACTTTAAAATTTCATTTCTATTTGCCTAGAAATTAGTCAGGTTAATCTTATACTGTCAGCATAATTTTAAAGTTAGTACCTGTCTTAGAAAACTTTTTTAGTCTTTTTATTTCAGAGACAAAGCATTAAAGGTTCTCCTTTTCCTCGCTTACTTTAAACATGCAAAAAAGGATTTAATTTAATTCTCAAGTGAATTAATTTAAATTTTGCGGGGTTTTGTTTCATATCAAGCTCGTTTTTCTGGTTAATTTAACCAAGAATATTCTAAGTATAGATTATACAAAAAAGTAAAATAACTTTCCTTTTCATGACCACTTTCCGAGGACATGTATTTATTAATAATCGAAGCCCAGGAAAAATGATTTTTCCCACCATGGTATGATGGGAAAAAAATTTCCCATCAT
>JAOWAT010022683.1:0-12203 GCA_028571025.1 Longipedia americana | reverse complement strand
TATATAAAACTGGAGTGAGTCCATCTTTAATATATATCCTTTCCGGCCAGTTTGGCAAACTTTACCTAGTAAAATTTGTACATGCTACAGTTTCCCGGAAAATTAGTGAACAGTGCTAGTCTAAATTTCATTTGACAAATTTTTAACCCTTGTAATTTTGGTAAAATTTTCTTCAACAATTCCCTTCAGAAAACCACCCCTCTTCTTCTTCTTCTTCTTCATTTGTAAGTCACTTTTCATCATCTCCTGTAGATTCTATTTCCTGTCACCCTTTTGCCATCTCAGCTTCAGCTTTAGAGAGAGATTCAGACTGTCTCCATTTTAACTTAAATGACTTTTCTCGTCAATTGACAACCGCCATTTATGACACCCAGTTTACCTCATGAATGGCGCTTTTCAATGCAAGCAGCGTTCTGTGGATTATAATGAGAAACTTATTCTCTGTCATCTGAATTTGGAGTCAATGAGTGATATGCTGTTGTTTCCCGGAAAATTCTATTCCATTTTCCATTCGAATCAGAGAACTTCTTGCGTTTAAACACCATAATTTTTAATGAATTTTCAATGCTATTTTATGGGTTGTATTCAGGTTTGCTTCAGAATTAGTGAATGGAAAAGCATGACTGATATGAAATAAGCACAAGTCATCATGAACACTATTTTGGATCGTCTTTTCTTTCTAAACTGAATGAGCATTGAGAAGGAAAGATAAAAGACTAAAGATGGATGTTGAACAAAACTTAGATAAAAGTTTCGGAAATAGATTACTACATGAGAATCATTAGAGAAGGTAGATAAAACATTTCTGAAAATAACCTCGATTAGGAACTCAACCTTTTTATATCAATCCTTGAGAGTAGGCTTAGGCACTAATATTTTTGTGGCTGATTTATATTTTATATGGGATTTTGTGTAAGGAATCTCTGGTCATTATCCCTGAATTTATAAGAGCATTTTTTTGTAAAGTCAAATATTTGGAACACTGAATATTTCAAACAGAAATGAATTATCTCTCTATCAAAGTATTGCCGACGAAAAGTGTTGCCGGCAACACTTTTTTTGTTGCCAATAGGAATTTTCATTCAAAAATAAAAATCCGGGGAAACTATATCACGATAGTTAATTAGATTACAGATTCGTCGGCAACACTTTTTGTTAGCAACACTGTGATAGAGAGAAACACCCTTAAATTGGATCAAATGTTAATAGATACAGAAGATTCTTCAAGAATGCACAAAATGTTTTGCTTGTAAATGTAACATGATTTTTTTCTTACAGTGTAATATTCATATCGCCAGTACTCATCACAAGCTAATTTTGACACTATTGAGAAGTAGATGATTAGGAGAGAATTAAAGGATTCACACTTGAACTTTAAAGTTTGAATTTCCTTTCACATTCAACAGAACTTTCAAATTTCATTTCTGATATTTGGAACAGATGTGAGGTTAATTCTGGTTGTCACATTCTGGCATGAAAATGAATGGCAGAGTCTTGACTCGAGTGACCTGTGTAGACATTACCAATTATCTTAAATTGGCTTGCTGAAAATATTTCCTTCAAATGGGCAAAATGATTTAGTTTCTTTTCTGTTATTTCTTAATACGGATGTAATTAATTATTTCTCATACTTTTTAAAAGAATTGTTTCAATGCTATAATTCAATGCTGAAATGCTTGAAATTTTCAATTCTCGTAAAATTTAACAAAAATTTTTGGATTTTAAAATCAGAAAAGCAACAAGAAGCTGTAAAAATTTTTGAACAAATTGTATTAAAGCATGTAATAATACTGCTTGAAACAGGAATATTGGAAAATTTTCAAATTCCTGCCATATCAAATTTCTAAAAAATATGTATATATCCCTTTCAACGAATTTAAAACATTTTTGGATATTTTGTAAAATAGAATTAGTTTGACAAGAAAGTTCCCCTTTTTAAACTAAAATTGATATTCTCATAGCATGTTGAAGTTGATTTGTGTGCTTTGAAAATAGATATTGAACAAATACAGGGAGTCTAGGCCAACACTGCCTGAATTGCTTTTTATTTTTCTACATTATTCTCAAAAAGATTCTTTTCTTCTTTGTTCCTAGAATTTATTTGGTAAAATAATTTCAACTGATATGTCATTGTCATTCCAAAAAAATTAGACAAAAATTAGAGGTCAGTCACATATTGCACACCAAGATTAAACCAGAGGACTATTGATTGGCAACCTAATAATTTATTCTCTTCATGCCTTTTCTTATTTTCCCTCTTTCTTTGCTTTTGCCATTAAATATTTTCTTTTTTCAAATGTGAGTCATCCTAAAAACCAGGATATCTAACACAGAGGACTAAGAATAGGGATGTTCACAAATTTTCCGGGAAAGAGTGACATGTACAAATTTTACAAGGTAAAGTTTGCCAAAATGACCGGAAAGGATATATATTAAAGATGGGTCCACTCAAGTCTTACATACCAAATTTCAGACAATAATTCCTTAAAATGAGTTGGCTAAGTCACTTTGAATCTTGATTTTTTGCATGAAAATAGCAACATTCAAAGTGACTTAGCCAACTCATTTTTCGGAATTTTCACTCGAAATTTGGTATATAAAACTGGAGTGAGTCCATCTTTAATATATATCCTTTCCGGCCAGTTTGGCAAACTTTACCTAGTAAAATTTTTACATGCTACAGTTCCCCGGAAAATTAGTGAACAGTGCTATAATAAAGTCATTTCATAATGGCGTTTCCATTGGGTAGAATGCACCAACGCAGTTTAATAAGGGTTAAACATGGAAATATTTTTTTGCAGGGCAACTTTCTATGACCTAATTGAATTTTTTAGGTTCTTAAGCCCGAATTTTAACGACTTTTTAAAATTTGTCCGGACCCTACTATTTGATTTATCACATATTCAACATAATTTATGTGGGAAGTATTTACGGGCTTTTTTTGACACTGAAAACTGAGCGCCGAATTTTCCAAAAACTGAGAAAAAATCTCAAAACGTTGAAATACGAAATTTTTAGATATTTTAAAGTCGATTTTTTGGGGTAAAATTAAGGTTTTTGACCATATTTTTCTGAAAATTTGACAAAAATGTCAATTTCCAAGTAAAATTTTTGAAAAACTCAGCATTTTAGTAAAAAACTGAGTAAAAATTTCTACAAAACTGAGAAATTTTATCAAAACTGAGCTCCAAAAAATGCATAAACCACGATTTATGAAATTTTTCCCTGTTTGATCAAGGGAAAAAGTGTAAAGAAAAAAAGCCTGATTTATAGATATCGAACATTTTTGATAATATAGCATGAACATTGAACAAGCCTTAAGTGCAATCGTATGTAGCATTATTTTCATTCTTAAAAATGTTCCGTTCAAAAACTTATTCTCAGACCTCACTGTATTAACGGACCACTTTCAGATTGATTGAATGTTCCCCAATCAGAAATCATTAGAAAACACATTCTTTTGAGATTTTCCTAATTAGATGTCGATATTAGATTAAGATATTTGTGTGATATGCTTAAAATCACAAAAAAGCCTGAAGAACATTGAAATTTTGGCATTATTATTTTGGGGAATTATTAATAAAAATCAGTTGTGATTGAATTTTCCCTAAATTAAAAAAAGTAAATTCAAAGGAAATATTTTGAATTCAATGTTTAAATTTAAGAATTGATTTTCATCATGTAAGTAATACTAGGGCCCAGACTTCTTTATGTAGTGAATCATTAAAAATGAACACTGGACCTTGGAAATATTTTTATAATGTGTATTTTCACAAAACATTAAGATTCATGAAGAAAAATTTGAAAAAAGTCCCATCGCTGGGTAGTTACAGCCCAAAACGGGTAAAAATCAAAAATGGCCCAAAAATCATCTTTAGAGGGCAGATATGAATTTGCTTATAAACCAGAAAAATATCGGGCAGGTCAAAGTACCAACTAGGGGCAATAATATTGGCAACTTTATTAGTAATATTTTTGAGCTAGAGCTCAAAACGTAACATTTTACTTCTGCTGGGAAAAGCATTTAAGTTTTAATCAAAACAATTGTGCATATATTTGATTTAAAAAATCGCACTTTTTTCACTCAAACTCGAAAAATTACAAATAAAGTGGCCAATTTTATTTCCCCTAGTAGGTGCTTGGACCTGTTGAGCATTTCTTTACTTCATAAACAAGTTCATATCTCAGCTCTAAATGCAATTTTTTGCCATTTTTGAATGACGCTCATTTTCAGACTTTAATAGCCCAGCGATGGAAAATTTTACTTCAAATATGGGGGAAAAATTTTGCATGGCAACTTTTTATGACCTAATTGAATTTTTGAGCGTCTTAAACCAAAATTTCAACAACTTTTTGAAATAAGTCCGGACCCTAGTAATACTATTTTGATTGTAAAGGCTAAAAGAGGTGGAATTAAGGCCCAATGCAATCAAGTAAAAGTCTCCTTAATTTTGAAAGCACTTCATCCTCAAAAAATGTGAAGATCTGTGGAACTATTCCGTTAATGTAAAGATCAATGAGAATAATGTTATGTAGTGTTTCAATTGAAAATACAATATCAAACTCAAAAATGGCATATAGGAAAAGATAGTTATTTTAAATTTTTTTGTCAGAGAATAGCTTGAGTAACATCAAAAACCAAAATTTTAGACCTCTGAAATCACAAAAGTTTGAATAGGGGCACCTCACATGTATTTGAAGTTTGAAAATATGCTCTCTAAAACAGTTTTTATAATTCTGGAAGAATCAAAATTTCTTTTCATAGATATCTATAATCAAAAGAGAAAAACCTCTTAAAAGTTGAAACAAAGACGAGATATCAATTTAATTATGAGTTTCAACCCTGAGGCTAAAATTGTAATTACGCAGATTAATATGAAATCTAATAACAAATAACAATGCCTTAATATTAAACCATCATGCAATTTTAAGGTCATTTAGCTTTGTCCACATTTATCATGAGTTACAGGAAGATTCAAAAGTCATATGGAAAATTATGAGAATTGGAATTGTATGGTGCGTTTCTTTGATTAGGGCCACAAGGAATAACTATTTGATGATAAATTTCGTCTATCACTTAATTATATGAATGGTTAATTATCAATTGGTTATTCTTGGTGACCCAACTCAAGGAAAGGCACTCTATAAATACAAAGTGAAATTTTTCAAAAATTCTATTTCAATTTCACGCATATTCTAAAGTTTGTATTGAATTTTCTTCAGTAAGACTTAAATATCTCTGCATCTCTGCATCAAGTTGACAAATTCAAGGGTGAAAAGTAAAAGATTTAAGTTACAACAATTTTGATACTGACTCCCTTTTCAGAAACTTCTATTTGATCCACCATTTGTACAGATACATTCAGAGGAGAATTAAGGACGTTGGAGTTTAAAGCTCATAAAATCATGATAGGCTGTTAAAAATGTTGAAGAATGTGTTTATAAAGAGTTTTTGTTAATATTTTTTCAATTATGAGACTCCAATTTAAAAGATATCATAATTTTCAAGTCTTCTAAACAATTGGCATATTATGCAATTCAGGCTTCTGGGCAAAAAGATAAATCCAAATTTGGACAGGACAATTGATTCTCCTTACCTGAAATTAAAAGAAATCAGGGAATTATTTCATTTATTTAGCTGAGAATTTTCAAGGAATCTTTTCTTTCTTCCATTAATGTAAAAAGACACGCATTAAAATCAATTTAGCCCTCCAACTTGTTAATACAGATTTTTGATTGGAAAACCTACAAGATGCTTTCATTCCAATAATCAATGCATGTATTTAATGAGCAAATTTCTTTGACATGCATTCGTAACAAGCAACACTTTCATTCGGATATTTTACACATCAGTTCGAGAAAACAAATTTGATCTCAGATTTTCAAATATTATACAATTTTTATTGATATCAAATAGGTATTTAGGCATTCTTGAGAACCTTTAAAATTACATTTGACATTTTAGGTTGTTTTGCAGACAACTCAAACTTTACCATATTTAATAAAGATGTTGTCAGACACTTTTCATCATGAATTTACTCTTCATGAAACGAGGAAGTTCTTTATTAGTCTCATAATGGAGTTGGCAACACTTGATAAATGTGTGATGGAACTTCATTACCTTTTTGTTTCATTCTCTATGATGGAAGATGACCTATTACCTGAACAAATTCGCAAATTGAGATGCCAATTTATGAGATTAAGGACCGAGAATTCGTGCATGAATTATATTATTTTGTTGAAAAATGTTGGGCAAGAAAGTAATACGGAGATTCAGTTTTAGAAAATTTTGCTCAATTTTGAGAACATTTGGACTGAATTTTTCAATAATTTGAGTTTTTAAGCAATTTTTCTGAGAAGTTTATAACAAAAGGATAAAGTTTTTGAAAGATATGAAATCTAGAAATGTTGTATTTCTTAGTTTTGTAAAAAAAACTTCTCAGTTTGTACAAAATTGAAGCTCAATTTTGTGAAAATTTGAGTCAAAAATAGGAACCAAATCTTAAGCAAGGCTGTCAGTAAAGTGGAAAATCATTCAATAGATTCTTTTACAAGCACAATTTTCCAGAGCCACCAAGTACCCCATAACTGCTGGCCTTATTCAAATTCCAGACAAGACTCTCAAATCAATGAACCAACAATCATTCTTTTTGCACTCCGTGACGAATCCCTTATTAGGGTGTAACACAAAATTTCAGATTGAGTTGATCCCCAATTTTTCTTCAATATTAAACTATTCTAAGTCCAAAACTAGAAAATTTTTAGCCAAAAATCAAATTTTGAGCTTGCTACCTCAATGCAAAGTTATGTAAAAACATCCATTTTACTAAATAAATTGACATCGAGGAAGCATTTTACTTAATAACATTGCATTGAGGTAGCAAGCTCAAAAATTGATATTTGGCTCAAATTTTTGTGGTTTTGGACTTAAAATAGTATAATATTGGAGAAAAATTGGGGAATTGGAGAAAAATTGGGGATCAACTCGATATGAAATTTTGTTATACACCCTACCCTTATTGCAATGGTTTTTTTTTCAGATGCTTGTCTAAACTTTAACTAATCCATTTTGATAATATCAAACAATTTGCTTTGATTCAGAATAATTACCGTTGGATGGGTTAAATCGGACCAACTTAGGGGGAATTTACATAGACGATCAAAATTCTTTTAAAGATTCAATTCGGGTTTTTTTGTTCTATTCCTATTTCTGATTTTGGAACTGTATAAGTCTTGTAATCAAAAATATCCTAAATATAGAAAATATGTTATCTCCAACGACTTTCAATACTTATTAGTATAATGTACGGATTTTCACTTTTTTCTTGAAAATCTTTGGAAGATTACACAAATCCGAAACCAAACATGAATTATTAATCAGAGAATGCTATTTTAAATATACCAGTGAATTTTTGAAGCTAAAAATGGTAAAACTTTATTTTGTAAGTCTTTTTCCCTACTCAAATGTGTACTACTCCGGCCACTTGAAATTGGCTCAACAGCAAAAACACCAAACTGACCTATTTTGATCATCATTTTTCTCAGACTTGAAGACTGATAATGATAAAAGTAAGGAGTGTATTAAAAACTAAAGATTTTCTAGTTTCTGAGACTTTCTTACCTGTTGTCAGAATGTGTATCGAATTTGATGAAAATAGTGAATTGAAAAAGGAGGTTCTGTTGTCTTTTGCGTTGAGCCAATTTCAAGTGGACGGAGTAGTAGCTTTATCTTCATCTGAAGTAGGAGTTAAGTTGAATGGCAAAAAACAAAATGGGTGCCAAGTAGTGCAACTTAAATTTTTGCAGTTGTGATGTGCGTATGAGATTTTTTTGTCAAAGATGCACATGAAACGTTTGCAAAAATAATGAAGGCTAATTGATGTCTTGACTTGGGCTATTATCTCCAAAAGGTAATAATGACATGGAAACAAGAAATTCTTTTTGCTAATTTTGAAAGCAAGCCTATAAAAAATCCTTATAATTAGAACTTTCCGGAGAAAATTGAAACCAATATCAAAATTATTTCATGATGATCAAGTCAGAATTTTCCTAATTTACGGTAGCCAAGCTTCTTTGACAAGGTTTTTCCCAAAACTGAGATGTATTTTAGTACCAAACTTTCTAGACTTTCTAGATTTCACATCTTACTTTACAAAAAAAATTTTACTTATGAAATAAAATTTCCAAAAAAATCCTAAAACTTTTTTAAAACTCAGGTTAGTTTTTTAATGTTATTTCAGAATTGAACAAGATTTTCCAAAACTTAGCTCCGAAACACCCCAAAATGAAGACATACGAAAATTCATGATATTTCATTTAGACGTTTTTTTATACTATCTCTACAACACTTCCTAGCATCAAGGTTTGAGTCCAAAATTGAAGTGATCTTTAACTTTCTTATTGACTCTAACACAGATATTTACATCATTTTTAGTATCAAATTAATATCATTTATATTTGTCTCACTAAAAATATCACATTTGAATAAAATATTACAGAAGTACGTATTTGATATAGCAACAAAGTACAGTAAAAATTTATTCTGTCAAATATAGGACATTCTTTCAAGAAGAGGACAATCATAATTTTATTATATTGCTTAAACCGAGGTAGCTAAAAACCATTTTGTTTTAGAAATTCATTCTTTACATCAAACCTGATGATATCAACTGATGATATTCAAGTAATTATGTAAGATTTTAGAATTAAAGGGACTTTTTAACTTATTAATGCAACTTGTAGTTAGATAATGATACAGAGTATTCTTTCTTTTAAAAGTAATAGTTTGATTTGAGAACAAAATAAAAGGAGATCTAATTTGATAACGCTTATTGTGAGCGCAAAGAGATAATGAACTTTTTTTGTTGTTTTGTTCTGCTAGAAACGGAACCACCATTTTAGATTTGTTTCCATTTTACAGTAATGCGGTGATGAGATTGATATGGGAAAGTAAACAATAGAAGAAAAACAGAATCCATAAATATATTCTGCATCCTTGAAGCTATAGGAGTGAATGATACTATTTTGGAATCCTTTTTCTGACATTATTCCAATCTCTTTGACATTTTTCTAGCTGACAGATTGTGGAAGATATTTCTGGATTCTTCTTATCTGTTTATTTCCCCAATAAATGTCAACGCCACAGTTGTCCATTAATTTCCATCTCTGAACTGCACTTGGGCACTGAGAAAGAGGAAGTAAACAAACTCATTATCTTCATCAGATGAGTGAGCATGCGCAAAAAGGAAAATTGGGTGAGACTCATTCAGAGATCATTTCAAAAAGTAAACAACAAAAGCAAAACAAAGAATCATTACAGTAATAATCATTACCTCTATATAATTAACTCCGAACTCCGAGGTCTGATAAATTGGTGTCAAGTGATTTAGACACCTTATAGCATAAAAAATATTGAAACCATGAGTGAAATTTTTGTATATAGCTGATATAAGAACGTACCCAAATTTTTGGGGTGAATACTTTTGTAACCTCGGAGAAAAGGCCCCGTAAGAAAAGTCAGCGCGTAAGAAAAGTCAGCGCAATAAATAAGCTTTACGGTACTTTATAAAAACTCTCATTATAATTAATTCAAAGGAAATATTTTCAATATGATGAATATAATGATATATGCTTTTAGTCTTAAATTGCAGTGACAAAAGGTAGATTTCTATCAAAAATGTTGCTAAACTCAAGGTTTGAGTCCACATTTTCAAAAAGATGTCTTGGAATGTGGACTCGAACAGACAGGGTGATATAATTTATTTGAGTTGAAGGTAAGTTGTGTTGCTTTCGTAGTTTCTATTGCTGCTTTAAATGACAGTAAACACGAAAATATTTGCATTTGCTTCACCTGCATAGCATTGAAGGACCTTTTTTATCTTTTTGCCATTTATTTCTCCATTCCTAGAGTTTACAGTATTTGTTTGTTTTCGTGGTTCTTTTATGGAAATTTAAAGCTAAGTTGGGCCTGTACATAAATTTCACACATGACATTTTTAAAAAGGATTAACAGTCTTGAACTTTTGTAACAAAGCAGATTAGAATTTAATATTTTTGATATCACAAAACTAAATTGATTTGTCTAATTCTAAAAAAGACAGAAAAATCTCCTCGATCCAAAATGTATTCTCTATGCAAATGTGTGTTTGTTGGTTTATTTGACTTTCAGTTTCACACAATTTACTCAAGTGCTTTTTATCTTTATCTTTTGAGGGAAATGTAGAGGCATTGAAATAACACAGAATGGAACTTTTTTGTCAATTTCAAGTCTCAATGAATACATAAAAATATAAACACTCTGTTCCAAAAAGTTAAAATTTCAGTTAATTATTTTTTACTTCATTTTTGGTATTATTGGATGTTCATTTCTATTAAAATCCAATTCATATTTTTTGTGATGTTTTTGAAGGGGTGGGAGTAACTAACATTGTTTTGAACAGATAATGTGGAATACCTTCACGTGGGTGAATTCCTATTTACATCAATTTAGAATTGGATGTAATATCATGTTTCGGAATTGATGAACAGAAGAATGCAATAGTGATCTGAGGTTGGACTGAATTAAACCAAAACCAAAAAAGGCACAGTTTTCTGGGGTGCTGCCATCAAATTTTCCCTGAAAAGTCTTACGAGTCAGAAAAGACTTCTATTATTTCTGCACTGAAAAATTTTGTTACAAAAGAGAATATTAAGTAAAGGATTCAAAAAACCTTTGATCCTTTCAATGTATAAAACAATAGGCTTTAAAAATTGATTCACCAAAGAACTGTGCAGAATGAAAAGTAAAAAAAGAGTTGAAGGAAGGTGAAGGGTATTCATCATATCAAATTAATTCAGAAGCATCCTATTTTAAGGAATTTGACCACAAATCAAATTTAGTCAAGATTAGATTTTAATTGAGGGGCTTAATGGTTTAAACATTACCCATGTGTTCGAAATAACAGCCTCATTTTGGTTTTGAAAGATTAATCATCATTAAGAAAACCATTGTATATTCCAGAAAATTTTTCCAGTCAAATTTACCAACATTTTACTAAATTTCATGACCAACTCTCATTAAAATAATACAGCACACTTCATTTAAAAACTTTTGTATTGAGTAAGAAAGTAATTTTCCCATATTTTTTCTCTGCTTTGATAATGTTGAGTAAATGTCATGACAAACAGACACCCTCCTCAATTTCCTATCTATAATGCAAACAATGAGCACTTTTTTGAGCAGCTAGCCCAATAAGAAGAAGATGAGCTGAATTGTGAAGTACTCAAAAGTTGAGAATGGGGTTAACTACTTCATCAATTTCAATTTATGCATTATGAATATGAATAGATTGGGGCAAAGCATGTGCTTCAATGAAATGGCTTCATGCTCAATTTAAGAGAAATATAATTGAAAAAAATTCATAACAAAAATGGAGAAGTATTCAAAAAAGGAATTGGGGGACACTTGAATCAATTAGTTATATTTCACAGGATTTTAGGCCAGTTTAATAAATCTACAAAAAACGGAGATTTTCCCTATATTATATTTTCAGTCAGTTTTTCTGGGAAGTAACATTTTTTCGTTTGTCATAGTTGATTCATTAAAGAAAAATTATACTCCACACTATTTAACAAACTTTGTAATGCATATCAGGCAATTAATATAATAATAAGTTCAATTACCTTGAATAGTTTAGGTGATAAAAAATTAGCTTCAAAAATCAAATTAATCTGATTAATTTTACATTTTGGGTAAGTCTAAATCTTTGGCACTTCCTTCCTCTGTTTGAAGTGGTCTCCTTCCACTAGAAAATATAAATAGACACATCTTGAAGAATTTCAATTTTCAAAAAAAGTCAGACTAAAAAAAGTTAAGTCCAAAGAATTGGAAATTGATTTCCCTAAGGATTTGATTTTTGCATTACTTTTTTTGCAACGTAATTTCAATATTTTCCACAATTTCGATGCATTGCAAAATATCTACCTATATATGTAAAACAGAGTTGAGCGACGTCAATATGAACAAGAGGAAAAATACGAGGCCAATATGAATAAGAAGGGTTGTTCGCAATCTCCGAAAGAACCGCCAAACGAAATGAGTTGAAATTTGGCATGAGGTAGCTTTAGGCTCTAACTTATAATCTGAGTATATAAAATTACACAGATATTAAGTAAAAATACGATATTTTAACAATTTTAATTTGATTTCAATGAAAGGCAATTAG